>JABCKT010006485.1:0-95400 GCA_018858115.1 Tephrocybe rancida
ATGCCAGGCAACTTGATAGCTACTACTGATCATACAATACCTCACACTCAGACGAAGCTGCCTAGACTTGTCATTATCGGATAACATCCTAACGTTTCCAAGCTTGGTATCAATTTACATGTTCTATAAAAATTGCTGAGCACCTAGTCCGCACCATGCCAGGCAACTTGATAGCTACTACTGATCATACAATACCTCACACTCAGACGAAGCTGCCTAGACTTGTCATTATCGGATAACATCCTAACGTTTCCAAGCTTGGTATCAATTTATATGTTCTATCAAAATTGCTGAGCACCTAGTCCGCACCATGCCAGGCAACCAGCTAGTTACTACTGGTCATGCAATGTCTATCAGGATTACTGATCATACAATACCTCACACCCAGACAAAGTTGCCTAGACTTTTCATTACACTTGTTCTTGCAGAGATCGTGCATGTATCTCAAGAGTACTGATTATCCTCAAACAGACAGACCTGTTGAAAGTTGTCAGTGCAACTGACCTTGGAGAGGGTATCATTATGCGCCAAAATTCCTAAACATAGCAAGCTCCCAATCAAAACAAACCTGATGAACGTTTATCGGGCAGTCAAGGATGACTCATTTGACCCACCTTCGTGCGACTGGCAAAAGCTGTCAGCCCAACCTGTTTTAAGAAAATTCACATACTTGCTCGCCATGAGTGACCATAAAATATCTCCCATTTTGACGAGGCTCTTGAAAGTGGTCAATGCAACCGGTCATTATATGCCAATGCGAACATTAGGCTTTGGCGTCATAATGGCTCCAAAGTTCAACTAAAATCGGGCTGGGTTCACTGATACATATCAATCATACAGGGACCTCTTGTTCTCTTCTTCACTGCCCTCAGCCTGTAGAACCTGGTGGTATCCAACATCGCTGCCGATGTATATATGGTTTTACATGCCATACTGCCAACATGATGCATATTAGACAAAATTCACTCTAGACAAGACCTTGCCTAGCCTTGTCAGAACAACGTCAAGTTCCTGATGAGGGAGGCGGGCCGAATGAGAAACTTTTAAATATCCGGGGTCCGATGGACGTTCCGATCCCTCCGAACAATCACTGACGGTGATACATATTATATATATATATCTCCTCACACCCAACGATGGCACCGCATTCCTCTGACTCATCTGAATCGTTTGAAGAGAATTTTTGATAAATGCTGTACACGACCGCGTGTCTCGTTGGGCTGTCGATGGTGGGATCTTGATTTTCGAGGCCCTCATCGTATTAGACTTTTCGGTTGAGGAAACATCGTTCGGATGTTGTGCCGATGCAGTGGATGTTGAGGATGCAGAAAAATCCTGGGATGATGAAGCCCGATGGTGTTTGAAGTTCGACATGGTGGTGGATTGTCACCTAACGCCATGTCAGGTTCTCCACAAACGAGGCCCTCAGGAAGCGCAGGTGACGTTTGCAAAAGAACTCAAGTAAAGCACAAATATTATGATTTGGTGCTTCCCAAGTTCTACCTACATTCATACCAGAGATTGCGAGGTGCTAATAACTCTAAATAATGTATTGTCTCCAGAATTGGAAGTGGGGTATGTCATTTCAGGTTTCCATTGGAGTCCTCTCTGGCGAAGATCCTTGACTTGTAAAAAGGACGGTCGGGACAAGTTCAGCTACAGATTGAGTAATAACATGGACGCCGAAAGATGCCGTGGCGTTCATAGTGACATGTACCTGAGCTTCTTGGATATTCTGACCAGCCGGTATCGAGGTGGCACTAGGAATCACACCACGCCCATCCCAGATGCATTGTATGTCGTTGCCGGGGATGATTTGGATCAGACGCCCAGTTGCCAATTCACGTATCTCGATGAAACGAGCACCAATAATTAGAACATATGGCGCATGGAGGGCTACGTGCAGTGCAGAGCCCTCCCACTCGACAGCCCTTCCTTGTCTCATGGGCTCTCCGTGCTTGTTGACATATAGGCCAAAGTCTAGAGCAAGGTAAGTGAGCCAAAAATGGATTTGACTTTGGAAATTTCATCAGCTTGCTTACCTTCATAGCACAGGAGAAATTCATCTTGTTTCGACCTGAACATGCCCGTTGGTCGAGCTGATTTGCAGCGCTTCGCTAATGTCGTTTGAGGATCCCCAAATGAAGGGACCGTTGTACTAGTCAAGCTGTAAAAGTCTTAATGGTGAAAAGCACCAGTCAGTGACGACTTACTCGTTGAGGTTCATTATTTCGAAGCCTTTGGTGCACAAGATCACAATCTGCGCTTTGACGAAATTGACGTCGAAAGCGTTCATAGTAGGTATGAAGGATTCCCGATAGACACGGAACCATTCTGACCTTGAACGAAAGCCAAATCGAGAGCCAAAACTGCTGACCCGACCGTCCAAAGCTTCATTGATGTTGCCTTGAATGGGTTCGACTGCGCGTAAGATACTAGCTGACTGTATGCGACGTGGTTAGCCTCATTCAGTGAAGAGTTGGTGCACAACGCACTCCACTCTTCTGCATGTAAATGACGAGCGTACGGTCATTGACAGTACCAACACTAAAGAACTGTACATCTCTTTCACCATTGAGTTTCTGGGGTACGCGAGCAGCGTTATTTTGAGTATGTTGAGGGCGTGTTGGAATAACTGCTTCAATGTGGTACACAAAGAGTGACTGCGTCTGCATGTCAGTGTCGATGGCAGCCATACACAAGATGTCTAATACCTTGTCAGCGAGGACGATGAAAATACCAAAATCTTTCAAAAAGGCCAATTGGGTAACCATTTTGAGATGTAAAACACGTCGTATGGCTATGATAAAATTCACTGCTGTCACTTCAAAAGAGAGGTTTTCTCGACATACACTTAGGATCATGTTGAAGCCCAATCCACACCCCTTCCACGCAACCAACGGCCATGAAACGACGATCATCGAGTGTTGCTGGTCAAAGGATAAGTATTTTGTAAGAATAGAGGAAATCCTTCTCACTGAAACAGATAGAGCAGGCGACCTTGCCCGTAACGTCGCCGTCATAATTCCAACCAGGTGAGGTCGTGCTGCCCTTGGCCGAGAATAAGAAAAGATCTGCACTGAGTATCCGAGGCTCAAAGGCCTTGTTCGACTCCTGGGCGACCTTTCGAAGAATTAACGCGTCATCTAGCTTCTGTTTCCACTCCATACGAGCTTGCGCAGAATCAGTGTAAAGAGTGTACGACTCCCCAGCATGCCCGTTGTGATTAAAAGTCAAAGGGTACACAAATCGCGAGTCGCTGGATGCATCCAGAGAGAAGTCAAAGCCAGAAGGGCTCTCAGCATGGCCTCGTAGGCTTCGAAGAACTCCTGTCCTTTTCTGTGTTGGCGGCCCCGCAAAGTCGACGAGCGTAAGAAGGTCCAAGGGTATGGGCTACGCAAAAGTCAAGTATGTTTGTGCACAAAAATATTCGGCATTTACTCGGTTGACAGGGTATTTGACACCATGCGTAAGTTTGAGCTTGGCCACGACAACTTGCGTTCTCGTCTGAGTGAGACTATCTATAAATATTGTGATATTGAACGCACTGTAATTGTCGAAGAGCAAGACAAAGACCTCTCCCCATCGGCTTTGCTTTTCAGGTGACTCAAGAAGCCTGCCGTAATGGATCAAGGTCCTGTTGGGGTTCATAAGATCCGTGTCCTACAAGTACCATGAGAAAAGAGTGAAGATTATGATATCGCACGTACAATAAGTTCACACTCCTTGAATACGAGGTTTAAATCATATGGCCAGAACCTGGCCCCAGTGGGAACGGTGGGCTCCCGCTCTGGGATCTGTCCAAGATGGCTGTAATAGGCTAGGCGTTGGTCAAGATTTCGGCTCAGGTGAGGGTTGGTGGAGCTCATGTCGAGAAAATGCGGATCGGTGTTACTCAGGACAACGTCCACGGGCTGATATTATTATTATATACCGTGCACAGCCTCAGGGAAATAGTGGTGGCAGTTTGCAGTATAGCATAGCGCTCAACGTCAACATGTAGCCTTGATGGAGGGTTTATGACATTTTTATGACATTAGTTATCGAAATTTATTTCGAGTTCTTGATCACAGATGCCTCCGACTTGCCAACGAGTTCCTTGCCAATGTTATATATCATGTAATCATCAGGCTATGTCCAAATTCGTCAGTTACTCTCTATGATAATGCCGTAAAGGTCACGGTGGAGAACGGGTCAGTTTAGAGTCTTTCCCCGACGTTTTAAACACAAAGGGGTCTAAAAAATGTGGTAACTGACCGACTCCTTCACTGAGGCCTGTATTGATTGAATTACTTTATGTTGTTTAGTACGTCATCTACAGTATAACAAATACTATGTTTCGTGTGAACTTGTCCGACATTTTTAGTTATAATTTCATACATTCTGAACCAATCCTGAGTACTGAGTCAAAGTTCATGTTTTCCAGTATGTACTACCCTCTGGTATTAGCAACCAAGTCAAAGCCAACCTTAAACGTTGAACGTAGTTTTCTAAAATCATACAACCCCTCTGAAAGATTATAGGATTTGGCGCTGCCAAAGAGCGAATGCTACATATACCTGCAACGCCTAGAGTATGAATGGATAAACTGGAAAGCATGGTAATTCAAAGGCAATGTCCACATAAATGACTTGAACTCCACAGGGGTCAGCGATGTCATGGTGGTGTCATCTCCACGATAGTAGAGCGCCACTGGGTCATGATGTTTCCGATGTAATAAGAAGGGGGGGAATAAGCTTTTTTTTGGTTTTTTTGTATTGTTAAAGGTTTTGGGTTGGTTGGAATGAGCTCTACCACACATTGAGCTATGACTTTCGACCTCGGGGCCCCTGGAGAGTCCGCAGCGTTCATGACGGCGTGGACCTGGGCTTCCTGAATAATGTGGTCGGCCGGAGTCGCCGTGACATTGGTGCTCACACCACGCCCATCCCAGATGCACCGTACGTCATTCCCAGGGATAATTTGGACAAGGCGCCCAGTAACCAAATCACGTATCTCGATGAATCGAGTGTCAAATATCATGACGTAGGGTGTGTGGAGAGCCACGCGTTTGGCGGTGCCTTCCCATTCCACAGTTCCTCCTTGCCGACTGGGCTCTCCGTGCTTGTTGACATAGAGACCAAATTCTACGACGATGTTTAATGTCGGCTTATGCTCCAATTAAACCATATGCTTACTATCATAGCATAGAAGGAACTCGTTCTCTTTCGACCTGAACATGCCCATTGGGCGAGCGGACTCGCAGCGCTTGGCCAGTGGCATCCGAGGATCTTTCAATGAAGGAACTGTCGTACTGACAAAGCTGACAAAGTGATGGAACATAGTCAGAAATTCTCAGTGGCCAAGCAAGCAAGCAATAGTAACGTACTCGTCGAGGTCCAGAATCTCGAAACCTTTGGCACACAGAACCACGATCCGCGCTTGCAAGAAAACGAGGTCAAACGACTCCGTGGGCAGAAAGAAATCACGACAGACACGGAACCATTCCGATTTCATCGAATGGAAACCGGTTCGAGGGTCAAAGCCGACCGGAGCCTTCACTTTTTCATTAATCTTATCCCCAACGGGCTCGAGGATACGGAAGATGCTCTCCAACTGTCCAGGTACAGCTATGAGCAACAATTAGTGAAGGTCTGAGAGACGACGCACTCCTTTCTTCTTCATGTAGATGATGAGTGTACGACCACGGTACGTGCCAAGGCTGAAGAAATGCACATCCTTGTTGCCGTTGAGCTTTTGAGGTACATGAGCAATTTGTCCATGGGGATTTTGTGGGTGTATTGGAACAAGGGCTTCGATGTGATAGGCAAAGAGTGACTGTTATGCAGTGTTAGTTTTGTACTCACATTAGTCACGACGGTATCTGATACCTTATCCGCGAGAACTATGAAAACGCCAAATTCTTCCAATATGGCGCATTGTGTGACCATCTTCAGATAAAGAACGCGTTGCATGGCTGTAGAAAAATCGACCTGCTGTCGCGTCGTAGAGATATTTTATTGACATACACTTGGGGTCGTGTTGGTATCCAATCCACACTCCTTCCGCACAACCTATCGCTACGTGAGGACGACCATTGGGCATTGCTGCTGAAGAATCAGTATCCAAAAATAAACGAGAGGAATTCATTCTCACTGAAAGGCACGGAGCAGGCGACCTTGCCCGTAAACGTGTTATCTTGATTCCACCCAGGCGGCGCTGTATTCACCGTCATCGAGGGTATCAGGAAGGTCTCGGCGCTGAGTGTCTGTGGCTCAAATGCCTTGTTCGACTCCTGGACAACCTTTCGAAGGACGAGCGCTTCATCCAATTTCTGTTTCCACTCCAGACGAGCCTGCGCGGATTCAGCGTAAAGAATGTACGGACCACCGGTACGCCCATTATGATGAAGAGTTAGTGGGTATACAGATCGCGAGTCGCCAGGAGTATCCGGAGACACCCCAGGTCCAGAGGGACTATCGGCGTGACGTTTCCCTCGTAGGCCGCGAAGGACTCCATTACTCCGTCGGGTTGGTGCTTCCGTAAAGTTGACGAGTGTGAGAAGGTCCAAAGGTACGGGCTAGGCAAAATCAGAAAAAGGCTTACACACGGAGCTCGGCGCCTACTCGTCGATCGACTTGGTACTTCGTGACGCCATCTCGGTCTTTGGGCTTAGTCATGACCACTAAACACCGGCTGAGTAAGAGAGGCATGTGGACAGACGAGGAACCTACTGTAATTGTCAAAGAGGAGAACAAAGAGTTCACTCCACCCATTCCACTCAAGGCCACTTTCAGGTTGACGAAGAAGTTTGCCGGAATGGATCAAGGACCTATTGGGGTTCAGAAGATCCATATCCTACGAGGATGGTGAGGCAGGAGCACGATAATGAGGATGTCCTACGTACAACAGTTTTGCCTGTCTTGAAGACGAGATTTGAGTTGCATTGCCAGAATCCAACCTCTTGCTTAGCAGCGAAAACGCCGGGTTCGGTTTCCTTATTGAGTGACTTGATCAAGTCGACCGCCTCGGGAATTTGTTGATAGTCGGCCTTGTCGGCTGGTGTCTCCTCAAGAATGCCTTTTAAGAGGAGTCCATAGCGTAGAAGACGAGGGGTGAGACGATTGATGAAGTTCTTCATATCCAACTGATGTACGGCAGAATGACGAATGCACGACTATTATAATGGATGAGAAGATGCTAATCTGATCATATCATGATTAAATACCTCGACAAGCGCCTTAAGCGCGGGATTGTTGGCAGTCTCATCACTATGCTGTGCGCTGCAACGGGGTGGCTCGGGATATATTCAAGGTAAACATCCCTAAATTGTAGGGCTGTATGTGTGAGCGACTCGATCATGCTCCTGATGATCGGATGTTCGTACTAGTCTCCTCGGGCAGAGTAGATCAACGGATTCAAGCCTGCGCAAGCTACGGATATCCTGATCTGACGTCAGCTTCTGGTGTTTAGTACAGTGGGTGATAGAAAAATCGCATACGACAACTGGGTTGCGACGGTTCTGCGCCCGACCCGGCGCGGTTGTTAAAGCTTGGACGTAGCCCGTGTTCGATTGAAGCGATGACCTGACGACTATGGGAGCCACGAAGGTTATAAGGAGGTGCAATATAGTCGGACCCTTCAATTGAAGTGTAGCTAGTACATCTTCCATCGAGAAGTTCAGTGAGAAGTTCGGTATGAAGTCCCAAGAAACATCTATGCCGTACAAATGGAACCCCTCAGACGACACAATCACTGCCTCCTTCTCCACAATGTTCTCCACCTTTTCGAAGTGACCATTGATCTAGGCCGCAGGGCGCCGTTTCTTTTCGTCACATAGATCGGGGTGAGGTGCTTCTGCAGCAGAACGATTGGGTGTGCTCCTTGCAAACTCGGGAGCACTGTACTTGTCGGAATATATCATCTCCGCGATCTGGGGGTCTTGACCTTTTTTTTTGCCATAAAAACGAGGCCGACATCTGTATCCGAGTCTGCGAGTTCGTGGACGAGCTTGTTGAACGGGGTGCCCGGTGGATTGGTGAAGACATGCTGAAGAAAATCTTGAATGCTCCATCCTCACCCACTGATGTTTTTGAGGACCTTCTCAAGATGAGCAGAGCCGGTCACGTCGAGAAGTACATATCCGACTGGAGGGGAAGCATGTCATCGGGCGGCGGCATGCAATCGACATTATCAGTATATTAGCTGGCATGTAGTACAAGAGACACGATCCCTCATGTTTGAACTCCGCAACATTCGTCCTACTAAATTTACAGCTCCGAATGAAAAACCGACCTCTTCGCGCAGAAAGTAGACGAGTTGTTCGCATTTGCGCTGGATCCTGTCAGGGCCGACCAAAGTTCTGCCCATATGTATAGTACAAACCGTACCTAGGCGACCCGTCTCCCGTTTTCCGCTATACCACTCCTGGGACCAACAGCCGTGTACAATATATCGCCCATTGTATCGGGCTCGCGCCGAAGAAACCCCATGTCGGTAGAAGCAGTATAAGGGCTGACAGATGGTTGAAACACAGTGTCTGGAGACAAGGGCCATGGTCTATTGACGTCACGCTGGACTGGGAGGAACTGGACTATTTGTTTGCAAATTGAAACAACTTGAAACAGCCTTCGCGTTCGTAAACGTCGCCTCGAGCTCCCGTCTAGTACGAATATACTCTACCATGAATCTCGCGTGGCGAACGAGTCGGAATTATTTGTCCGGGGGGTCCCAAAACATTATCTCTCGACCTGCCAACAGTGCCATTACCAAACATTCTCCAACCAGCCTCGCGCCCTCTAGATCTCCTCGTCCTCCTCTCGTGCCCTCCCTCATATCCCCACACCCCCAACTCTTCCCATCCAAAGCCCACGACGATACAGTACCCAAGCACCCGATCCCGATCCCCCATTCGCCTGGAACTCAGACATAAACAACCCTCAAATCCCCGACAAAATCGTCCCCCCCCACACCCCACCTCCTTCACCCAAAACCCCAACCACACACCCATATACGGTTTCCCCGTCTCCTACTCCTGGATCCAAGACTACTGCGAGCATCGGTTCCGCATCCCAAACTACAGGTACAGCAGAGTCATAAGCACAAAGATGCAGTACGTCATGCGGTTGTTAAACGCAAGCGGGCCCACGCGTGTGGGGCGCGGAATCCCACACCGCATCCCCGCAAGGCGCGGTCCCCGACACGGAGGACCTCATTGACAAGCATACGTGTACGTGCAACGACAATGGCACGGATGATAGGTGCCTACTGGTCCTGTCGGTGTGTGCAGTTACACTGCGGAGTCGTTCTGGCTGAGGCCTGGCAGGCGCAGATGGTGGTGCTTCAGAATATACTAGGTGCGGGGGAGCCGGAGTGATATTTGGATGTGAACTCTCATGAGATGTATGGAGTTTGAAAGATTTGAAAGAGAAGTGGGTTGGGACGCAAGTCTGGGTGGGTGTGATTGGACTTTCGTTGGTATAGACGAGCTGACGTGCTTCGCGATCCCGCAGAAACGTTGGAGATGCTTTTCATGAGACTGCCAGAAGGTTGTGTGTTTAGGACGAAGACGGCAATTCGAGGGATAAATTTGCAGTACGCGTTACGCGGCTCGTCGTACGATCAGTACAAGCTCTTCCAGGATCAGAGGGTGGATGCCCTGACCAGAACGCGCGTGCCCCCATACCACCATGCTCTGCTCAATAACCAACATGTACCCTTCAGAACACACTCAGAGTCAAACAATCTAACCACCGTCACACCACCCGCACGCACTGCCGACCTCTCAAAAGTCTCTAGAGGGAATCCAAACAGGACATGCTCATTACCCTCGCCACCTGTGCAGTAGGCGTATAGACCCGTTGAAGAAACTCGTCTACACGAGATTTGACAACGGAGACAAATAGCCTGTCTCAGTTTAGACAACTTGAAACCAATTTGAAACACATTTCGTTCTCTTGAATGTGACAACATCTCCCTAATCGCCTCGTACCTCCTCCATCTTCTACCTGCTATACACTACTGGCCACGATGAATATCATGGGCCAAACCAGTCGAAACATTCTATCCATGGGCCGATGGGGATTCCGCTTCAACTTCCGAATCAGTGCTTCGCCTCCTGGACGTTGCCTCAATAGCCTCCCCCCCTCGTCTCATCCTCCTCCCATGAAATCTCCTGGACAGTGCATGGGCAACCGGAATCTCTGCGTGAGTAGCTTTTCTGTGTTTCGGCGACGAGCCTCCAATACTTAGAAGCACAAACACTTAGACCGCTACCCGCCCCGCCCTCGCCCCTAGAAAACTCCGCAATACTCGAAGAAATCATCCCGCCTCGCCCTCGCCCAGAGACAACCCCATGAACAATCCCGCAATACCCGACCAAATCATCCCACCGCTCCTACCAGACAACTACATCCTGGAGGACCGGCGCCTCATCCTCGGCTTCCCAGTCACTATCGACTGGATGTGCGACTACCCTGAGCAGCACCAGGACCTCGTGCCGGACTTTGACCCTACTTCGAGTTTTGTTACAAGAGTTGTCCAAACACAGGAGCTCCTGAGGGTAGTGTCGGGCATGCAGGATCACAATTTAAAACTGGAGTTGGTCTTCCGCCCTGGCGTGATCACGGACCCGGCGCATATCCCGGACGAACAGTATCGAGAGGACATGTATATGTTCGTCTTCGCTGTGTGTAACTCGACGTCAGAGTCGTTTTACGACAGGCCCAGCAAGGCGCAGATGGCGGTACTCCAGCGCGAACTGGGCAAGGGAGAGCCGGAGTGGTATTTGGATGTGAAGCATGCGAGCTATTACCTCGATGACTATGAACTTACAAGAACAGTGCATGACATTCACCCTGTGCACCTGCGATAGGTGTCACTGCAGGGTACGAGATGGCTTGCAATGTAACTTGTTGTAGTATTATCTTGAAGAATGCCGATTGCCACATGTCTTTCGTGGCACGGGAACAGCACAGGTCTGTTTCGTTCACCATGGTCGCTCATCTTGGCCACCTCGCCTGGATGACATCAAAGAATCATCCCACAGCTTCGGGATCCCTTGACTGACGACTGACGCAGCTGCGAGCGAGCCTACATTCGCAGTTTGATGAACAAGTAGTAAGTGAGACGGGAACCAAGGGTGACATCATTGGCCCAAAAAACCATCCTCCATAGACCCATGTATTGCATAGAGTGGGCGACAGGTGAAAAGGATTGACGCCGAAAGACAGCTGGAGTTCTTACTCCTCGATCTCGAACTCAACTTGGTGGTAGTGTCAGCCAGGAATTGAAGTTCACAGCCAGGATATTCCGTTTTGTTCGCCTCAAACCACTAGAACCACTGGCTCATGCTGCGCTCGTCCTGGCCAGCCACCGTACAGACGACCGTGTTCCAACCTCTGAAATGACGACTATTGCTAAGTTTACAACTTCAATCGCGGTCAAACTTTGCCCCCGGATCGGGATAGCCACAACTATAGCCTCGCCACTGGCAGGCTCAACTATCACCCACGCCATTTACACGTATCATCTTCCCCGTAGGTCGGGTTCGGTGACCGCGGTGTATCCTTTTTTCACCAGAACTGCAAATCTTTGCTATACCTAGATTTCACGGGATCCTATATAACTTAGCATCGTATAATTCCTTGTGTAACTCGAATAATAGTATTACAACCTAAGCTGACTCTCAAGAATGCTTGGTGTATCAATTGTATCAAAATCCCGGCGTGAATAGCTGATTTGACGGAAGGCTTACACAGCGGTACCTCTAGATTCACCTCTTCCCCTGGGGGGATGCACAATCCCAGCGCGCCCCCTCCCAGCGTGCCCCAAGGTCGGAGCCCGGGAGGCCCGAACCACCGGGGGGTCGACGTCCATCCCAGATGTAGCATGATGCCGCGGCACACTACCGCGACCTCGGCCTCTTCCACCTCTACCTCTGCCTCTTCCATGGAATCCGCCGTTGCTATTGGTGCCATCGAAACCGGCCCGCTCAGAGGTCTGCAGGAACCCCCCCTTCTTCCCTCCACGCCCAAATCGGATCGACGGGGGCACAAGTGATAGAGATCCCATGGTATCTGCAAGCCCATCGAGAGTATCATCAACCTTGGAGTGGGAGTCGATCTTCCTGGGGTATCCGTCATGTCCATGGGCATCATTGTGATCGGCGTGTCGCCCGTCCATGTCGTCGTTGTCGTTATCGTTATCTTCGTCTTCTAGGTCACCGTCATCTGATTTTGTTCCTCTCGCCTTCCATTCTCCACGTATCAGGCTCGCCCCCTCGCCCCATTTCTTCAAGAGGCCGCCCACGCCTTTATTCGTGACCGAGAAGAAGTATTCCTTAGGGTATCCGTGAGCTTGAATCAAATGTAGTCGGCGGGTCTTGGGCGCGGAGAAAAGCCGAGGGCAAGATACAAGATGACATGCAAACTACGACATATGATGTTAAGCATGTAATTTCGGAGATCAGAGATGTACGCAACATACGATCTTCTCTCCTCTGTCTTTCCGGACAGCGGCCAAGGGATCATGACATTCGGTTTGATGCTGTACGAGACATGCGGGAGATTATTAGATTGGTAGCAGATCTTATTGGCAGTGCTCACCAGTTCTAGCAATCGCGCTTCAGGAAACACGGCGCCACAGCCACTTTGCTCGCACACATGAGCATGATATGTAGCGTAGTGGGTCTCAAGTTCGCGCGAATTAGCCAAAGGGGTTGGCCTGTGGTTGCATGTTGGTGGGAGTGTGCACAACAGTGGATGGCTACTAGCCTCCGATGAAGGTTGTCCAGGGATAGTGCGAGACGATTTACTCGGATGTTGTGCCGATGCAGTAGATGCTGAGGATGCAGAAGAATCCTGGGATGATGAAGCCCGATGGCGTTTGAAATTCGACATGGTGGTGGACTGTCTGAAGAATGGCACTAACGCCTTGTCAGGTTCTCCATCACACGGGCAAGCGCTCAAGAAGCGTGGGTGACGTTCGTCAAAGTGCTCAAGTAATGATTTAGTGCTACCAAAGTTCTACTTACATTCATACCGGAAATTGCGAGGCGCTGAGCAATTCTAAATAATGTATCGTCTCCAGATTTCAGATTGGAAGCGGGATAGGTTATTTTAGGGTTCTATTGGAGTCCTCTTCGGCGAAGATCCTTGACCTGTAACAAGGACGGTCAGGACAAGTTCAGCTACAGATCGAGCAGGAACATTGACACCGAAAGATTTCGCAGCGAGCGACCTGTCCTTGAGCTTCTTGGATATCGATATTCTGACCGGCCGATATCGGGGTAGCATTAGGAACCACACCACACCCATCCACTATGTTCAGTAGCTTAAGCTTATTAGCTGGTTGCCAAAGCCAAGCGGAGGTCTCTAAGACAATACAACCCTTTGAAAAATTATAGGATTTGGCGCTGCCAAAGCTCGAATGCTACATATATCTGCAAGGCCTAGAGTACATAATGGATGGACTGGAAAGCATGGTAATTCAGAGGCAGTGCGTTCACAGAAATTACTTGAAGTCCATGGGTCAGTGAGTTCATGGTGGTCATCTCCATGATAACAGGGGGCCACTGGGTCGTGATGTTTCCGGTGAGTTTGGAGGGGAGAAATGAGACGGGGGGAAATATATTTCTTTCTCTCGCATCGCCAAAGGACCTGGGCCGGTAAGCGGGAGAGTGGGAATAAGCTCCACCACACATTGAGCTACAACTTTCGACCTCGAGGCCCCTGGAGAGTCCGTAGCGTTCATAACGGCGTGGACTTGGGCTTCCTGAATAATGTGGTCGGCCGGAGTTGTTGTGACATTGGTGCTCACACCACGTCCATCCCAGATGCACCGTACGTCGTTCCCAGGGATAATTTGGACAAGGCGTCCGGTAACCAAATCACGTATCTCGATGAATCGAGTGTCAAATATCATGACGTAGGGTGTATGGAGAGCCACGCGTTCGGCAGTGCCTTCCCATTCCACGGTTCCTCCTTGCCGACTGGGCTCTCCGTGCTTGTTAACATAGAGACCAAATTCTACAACGATGCTTAGTGTCGGCTCGTGATCCAATTAAACCATATGCTTACCATCATAGCATAGAAGGAATTCGTTCTCTTTTGACCTGAACATGCCCATTGGACGAGCAGACTCGCAGCGCTTGGCGAGTGGCATCCGAGGATCATCCAATGTAGGAACCGTGGTACTGGCAAAGCTGACAAAGTGATGGATCATGGTCAGAAAATCACAATGGCCAAGTGAGTAATAGTAACATACTCATTGAGATCCATTATCTCAAAACCTTTGGCACACAGAACCACGATCCGTGCTTTTAGGAAAATGAGGTCAAACGACTCTGTGGGCAGGAAGAAGTCGCGATAGACACGGAACCATTCTGACTTCGTCGAACGGAAACCAAGTCGAGAACCAAAGCCGACGGGAGCCTTCACTTTTTCATTTATCTTATCCCCAACGGGTTCGAGGACACGGAAGATGCTCTCCAACTATCCAGGTACGGCCATGAGCAATACTCAGTGAAGGGTTGAGGAATAACATACGCCTTTCTTCTTCATGTAGATGATGAGTGTACGACCATGGAGCGTCCCGACGCTAAAGAAATGCACATCCTTGTTGCCGTTGAGCTTTTGAGGTACATGAGCAGTTTGTCCATGGGGATTTTGAGGGTGTGTTGGAACAAGGGCTTCGATGTGGTAGGCAAAGAGTGACTGTTATACAGCGTCAATTTCACACTCAAATTAGTCAAGACGTGTCTGATACCTTATCCGCGAGAACTATGAAAATGCCAAATTCTTCCAACATGGCGCATTGCGTGACCATCTTCAGATGAAGAACACGCCGCATGGCTGTGGAAAAATCAACCTGTTGTCGCGTCGTAAAGATATTTTGTTAACATACATTTAGGGTCGTGTTGGTATCCAATCCACACTCCTTCCGCACAACCTATCGCTACGAGAGGACGACCATTGGGCGTTGCTGCCGAAGAATCAGTATCCGAAAACAAACGAGAGGAATTCATTCTCACTGAAAGGCACAGAGCAGGTGACCTTGCCCGTAAACGTGTTATCTTGATTCCACCCAGGCGACGTTGTATTTACCATCATCGAGGGTATCAAGAAGGTGTCGGCGCTGAGTGTCTGTGGCTCAAATGCCTTGTTCGACTCCTGTACAACCTTTCGAAGGACGAGCGCTTCATCCAATTTCTGTTTCCACTCCAGACGAGCTTGCGCGGATTCAGCGTAAAGAATGTACGGACCACCAGTACGCCCATTATGATGAAGAGTTAGTGGGTATACAGATCGCGAGTCGCCAGGAGTATCCGGAGATACCCCAGGCCCAGAGGGACCATCGGCGTGACGTTCCCCTCGTAGGCCGCGAAGGATTCCTGTACTCCGTTGGGTTGGTGCTTCTGTAAAGTTGACGAGTGTGAGAAGGTCCAAAGGTACGGGCTAGGCAACATCAGAAAGAGGCATGCGCATGGAGCTTGGCACCTACTCGTCGATTGACTTGGTACTTCGTGACGCCATCTCGGTCTTTGGGCTTGGTCATAACCACTAAAAAATCGCTGAGTAAGAAAAGCATTTGGACAGACGAGAAACCTACTGTAATTGTCAAAGAGGAGAACAAAGAGTTCACTCCACCCATTCCACTCAAGGCCACTTTCAGGTTGACGAAGAAGTTTGCCGGAATGGATCAAGGACCTATTTTGGTTCAGAAGATCCATATCCTACGAGGATGATGAGGCAGGAGCACGATCATGAGGATGTCCTACGTACAACATTTTCGCCTGCCTTGAAGACGAGATTTGAGTTGTATCGCCAGAGTTCAACCTTCTGCTTCGCAGCAAAAACACCGGGTTCGGTCTCCTTACCGAGTGACTTGATCAGGTCGACCGTCCCGGGAATCTGTTGATAGTCGGCGTTGTCGGCTGGCGTCTCCTCAAGAATGCCTTTTAAGAGGAGTTCATAGCGTAGAAGACGAGGGATGGGACGATTGATGAAGTTCTTCATGTCCAATCGATGTGCGTCAGGATGACGGATGCACGACTATGATACAACGGGGTGAGAAGATGCCAATTGTATCATATCATAATTATATACCTCGACAAACGCCTTGAATGCGGGGTTGTTGGCCATCTCGTCATCTATCCTGTACGCTGCAATGGGGTAGTTTGGGATATATTCAAGGTAGGCATCCCTGAATTGTAGGGCTGCATGTGTGAGCGGTTCGATAATGCTCCCAATGATCGGGTGTTGCTCGCGCTGGATCCTGTGGAAGTCCTTGACCAACTCATTGTGATGCTCGTACAACTCCCTGAAGTTGTGGAAGACATCATTGATGAAGACTTCTAGTCTTTCGTGCGGGATAATGGGAGGATTTATGGTACGCAGAGGCCCAATGTACATCTAGAAAGAGATGGAGGGTTTATTACTTCATCAAGACTTGAAGAGTGTGAACATACGTTCTCAATGCTTTCCAAATCTTTAACATATGACATCTCGCCTTTGATCAACTCGAAGATGATTCTAATGCAAAGGGTAAGTCACAATCTCGCTTTAAAACCCTGGGGATAACTTACGCTTGACGCTTGATCTCCCCCTTGGTACGCCCCTTCATCACATCGGCTGATACAAGATCATGCCATTCCCACTTGCCAGGAGTGCCTCGACCCATCGCAGACTGGAATGTGGCTAGTTGTGCGACCGCCTGAAGGTTCCTGATGGCTTCGATAGCCGTGTCCAAAGCCTCATAGTCCGCATTTTCCGGTTCCGTTACCTTGAGAATCGCTTCCAGACCCCCGGGCAGCTTCTGTAGATGCTCTGTCGGTCGATTCAAAAAGTGTTTCAGGTCAAAGCGGGGGGCATCTCCATTTCGAGACGACTGGCGAGAGCAGTTCTACAAAATTGACCTCATTGAGATTGATAAGAGGTGCGGGTAAGTAAGAAAGCCGGACCTCGATGAAAATCCTGAACGCGGGGTTGTTGTCGATTTCGTCTTTTAGTCGTTTCTCGGCGACAGGGTGATGTCCAATATAGGCAGGGTAGGGTAGCCTAAACTCGACTGCTGCATCGAACATGACATCGCCAATGGCCCTAATGACTGGACCCTCTTCACGTTGACGGACATACATGACTTCGATTAAACGTCGGTTGCATTCCCGCAGGTCCAAAAGGCCTCCGAATACATCCTCGATGAACTCATCCACATCTCGCACAACAGGAGGGTTGGCTCTCCTTAACGGTCGAATGAAGTTGACGTCTACAAGGTCGAGATCCTGAACATATTGCTCCTCCTTTTCGATAAGGTTGTGTATAATACTAAGAAATGATGTATGTTGTAGTCAGCTCTAGACGGAATTTGTGCTGTCACGCACTTTTGTCGACGGATCTCGGTCTCTGATAGATGTCGAGTAATTTCTGGGCCAACTTTTGCCTCCCATGCTTTAGGAATAGCAGATTGGGTCTCCTCGGCTGTTGGCGCCAGATCCGCAAACGAGTTACCCTGATGAAAAAGTTAAGGGTAGTCAACGGCAGGACAGGAGTGTGCATACCTTGCGAGGACAGACGTAAGAGTAACATGGCACACCCCCCTCCGCACAACTTGGAGAGTAGCATCGTGTCAGCATCGTTACAACGCCAGTAGGCAGCTCTTCTGGGACACCATCGTCTAGTGGCATTACGTCGCTGAGGAAGTTGTAAACATCCTCCACGTTGTCATGAACTTTGGACGTGTCGTCCCATTCAACTTCGGAAAAGAAGAGTTGACTTTGCAAACTTCTCGCGACTTGAAGAGCTGCGCGTCGGTCGTTGGTCGACATTCCGTGATTGATGGCCAGCTCGCGTTGGATCTGAGACTGGATAGTCGACTGGTTCGTTGTGAGCACACAGACGCATGACCATAAGAAATTGAGAGGTGCTCACCACAATGTCTTTCCCCGTGAATGCACGATCATATTGAACACCACCCTTAGTGTGATCAGCCCGAGGCACTTTGTCCCTGAGCTGGACAGCCATGTGCGATAATAGTGAAAAGTTGATGAACCGGCTCTCATCCTCATCATCCTCATCCTCCCAATATTCGTCGTCCTGCTGCAGCGCATCAGGAGGCACCTCTCCAATAGAGTCCCTGTTGTCGTAATCTGCCAGGGTCCGCAGCATGTCGGTCGGATGTCGCTCGAGATCTGGTTGCGGGTTGGCATAGGGATAGCTTTTATCATGTTGTGGAGCTTGGCGATAGAGGTCGGGAGGCGGTGGAGGAGGTGGGGTAGGTGCTACATGGGTTAGTACGGAGGAAGCGGTCGTAGAATATCCGTTGTCATAGGCATGTGACGAGCTGTCGGGAAAGTAAGAACTTTGCGTCGAAGAAAACGTTTCGTTCCTTTCAACGTCTATTACGACAGTCAGTACACGGCCATACGACCAACTAAACAGTATACGCACGAGCAGGTGGTGCTGTTGTACTGGCCACGTATTTGGAAGGATACTCTGGGACTTGTGGTTCGAAGTAATAAGGATCCACGGGTTTCTGATATGACCAGTCCGAACTTATGCTCTGAGTTTCCGGATTTGGAGATGGATAGTATTCGTGTTGGTATTGGCCCTGCAAAACTGGAGGAAGTGTACCTGGCGGCCGGTACGACGAGTCTCGCGAGATGGGGCTTGAATATCCGCCAGAACTAGACCCGGAATCGTAAGAGGTGTGACTGGGAACTCTATGAGGTGTGGCAGGTAATCCTGGTGACATCCCGCCATTCTGTGAAGGAGCGATAGGAAGACGTCGGCCGTTAGCGCTGCCCGAAGTTGCTTTGCGAAGCAGATCGTTGGATGAGGTAGACGAATGGGAGTCAACACTGAAGTGACCCGGACGGTGGTAAGATGGTGCGTTAGGATCCATATAAGGCTCCGGTTCGGGCATAGCGAACATAGTGGTGGGAGAGATGGACGCGGACACAGGGGTCGGTGGTAATCGTCGCACAGCGTTAACTTTGGGTGATGGCAGTTGCTGCCGGGAACCCCGAGGTGATGGTGTTTGGCCGTCTACAACCAAAAAGCCTGTTAACCATTTCAAGACGAGTTTCATCAGGAACAGCTACCCACAGCTCAGGGATCCTCCATTGGAACTCGGCGCCGCTGGGTAATTTCTTGCAGGCGATTGAGTCTCTGTTCCATGGCCCCGCTTGATCTGATCTTGATAGCCGTCCAGAGATGGTCTCTCATCTGTGAAACTAGCCCAAACTTCGTTGTAGAGGTTCTGGAGATCCTCGTCGACGACGACAGGTGAAACGGATCGTGTGTGTTGCATTGCTGCTTAGTATCGTCGCGGGAAGCCGGGAAAGCGTTTGATGATCCGCCGGTCAACGGGTTTGAGGGTGAGATGTAAGGGAGTAAGGGAATCAAGGAGAAAGTGTTCGTGACGGTCGTTGTGGTCGTGTATAACTAATCGAGCGCATGCGGCATCACACTTTCAAATAATAATATTGTCCGACAAGTCACCTGCCACTAGTGCTGTAACATCGATATTTCTTCGAAATCTGGCGCTAGTTCCCCACAGCACTTCGTATGACAATTCTTTGTACTCATCCATCAATCTTTACTATCAATTTACATGCAGACAGCTATCGATCCTCTGTGCTCATCATATGCGTGGAATAAACTAGTACCAGCCTACCAAGATCAAAATGAGTATTTGATGGGAGATGTCGCATTACGTAAAGGTCATTCAGATATGAGCGTCTAATGATGCCGGGGCCGCACCACAACTCCACGAACTCATCTGCTCTTTTATCTACCATCTACCCCTCTACTCAATCATGGCCGGCGACAAAGATACTCTTTTAGGCATGGGATTTGACTCCGCCCGTGTGGAATGTCTGTAGAGTTTTCAATACTGCAAGTAACTGATCGCTGACACAAATGTCTTTCGCAGGGGCCCTCAAAGCTACAGGAAACCGCGGTCTACAGCCTGCAATGGACCATATTCTCGAGCATGAAGGCCAAACTGTTCCAGATCTTGGTGCTGTGTCTGAATCAATGCCCAGCGCAAGGGGCGATGGCATGGACGTCGATGATGACGAAGACGCTGACGCGTTGAGGTCTCTCGGTGCTGCTGCGAATAATGCCGTTGAAGCAAAGGTACAAGGCTAGATCAAGAAATCTATATATCAGGGCTGACTTTTGTCGATTTCCAGAGTATTAAATGCTCCGAATGTGGCAAAATCTTCCGAAACACGGCCGTCGCTCAATTTCACGCGGAGAAGAGTGGCCACGATCAATTCGAGGAATCTACAGATGAAGTGTGTATCCTCAATCGAACTGTCCTCTCAGATCTTCGTCTTAAGAGCTGTCTTTCTCAGATCAAGCCTTTGACTGAAGAGGAGAAGAAAGAGAAGCTGGCTGAGTTGCGCCAAAAGATGGCGGAGAAGCGCGCCAAACAAGCTGTAGAGGACGCCAAAGAACACAAAGCTGCTGAGGCTCTTCGTAGGAAAGCTGGCAAGGTCCGCAGTTGCCGTTCCGCCAGTGTCACATCCAGTAACCTTTGGACAGGACATGAACAAGGTCAAAGATGATCTGAAACTGAAACAAGCTCAACAAGAGGCTGAACAGAAGAAGCGAGGTGACAATCATTCTACTCTCCGTGTCGCGATCTGTGGCTCATACTACAATAGACAAAATTGAAGACGCCAAGGCTAAAGCTGCGATTAAAGCTCAAATCGAAGCAGACAAGAAAGCAAGAAATGAGAAATTCGCGCGCGAAAAAGCTATTCGTGATGGACTGCCTATACCTGGCGAATCATCTACGCCTCCCCCGACGGCAACAGCGCCAAGCAAAGTGCCTACTTCATCTGGTGTGGCTGGAAAGGACTATTCGGAGACGCGGCTACAAATCCGTATGTCCACCGGCGGACAACCTTACACGACGACCTTGTCAAGCGATGCATGTAGGTTCCTGTTTGATACATAACCTGCTTTGAATTTTTCTGACTGACAGTCTAATGTTATAGCCCTTCGGGAAGTTGCAGAGTTCCTGGCTGGGCAGCTTCTGACTGTCGACGTTGAGACGGTCTCCTTTGCCCAGCATTTCCCAAGGTAAACACACCCTTGATGTAGTGTGTGTTGACTGATACTTCTTTTGCAGGAAAGCGTTCAGCCAATCGGACTTTTCAAAAAGTTTGAAAGACCTGGGCCTCACCCCATCTGCAGTGCGTAGTATTCCGCCGATTAGACCCGTTAAACATCTGACAGGCTTTGAATACCAGGTTCTCATCGCTACTCCTTGAACCTCATCATCTCATTTATATGTATAGCATTTACCTTGTATTATCATCGAATCACAAGTCTGGAAATGAACTTGAAGACGAGCAAACTCCAGCAAACCCTCGTCAAATATAGTCTAGAGCGTAGAGGGCGTGCTTATGCGTACTCGTGCACTACAATAGTGCTGTTCAGGTGACCAATTGCGATCCTTCCTTCCTCCTCGTCGACTGCCACACGGCCCCATTCATCATATTCGCAATATCCGAAAACTGATGAATCCATTGAAGATTCCATCTCATTTGAATCTTCGTAAAAATCCTCGTCCTCCACATCGAGGATCTCCAAAGGGCGGCTGCCAGCCAATCTCTGGCCACAATCTCCACGCCCGAAATAATCTTCGGTATGGCTGTCGATCCAAACTGCCGTCCCATGAGAACCAATGGCCATGTGGTACTTGGAGAATAAACGGACGGGGGAGCCGATCAGCCGTCGGACAACCGGTATGGTACTGTATGGAACATTGTTCGGTGAATGAGGTTCACCGCCACGGTACCCGATGTTGGGAAGGAGGACGAAATGATGGATGAGATTCACTGGCTGCGATAAGACCGACATTTAGGTGGGGACACACAGTGGGACTGTGCACTCACCCATGGGAGACGGCTGCCGAACCGTATGAGGATGTTAAACGCAGGATACTTGGGCTCTGAGCCCAGCGGCCACGTTTTTTGGGGCGATATGCTGATGCTGTCTAGGCTCCACTGCCACGCATGCTGTGCTATAAGAGCAGGTTTCTGGCTGGTATCAAGACCGGCGATGGTAAAAATCTCGAGACGGGTAGCGCGGGCAACAATCACGATGTCGCCTTGTATCACGACTTCAAGGACTTGTTCGAGCTAGTAACGCCAACAATGAGCTTTATATGTAAAAAGCATAAGAACGGCCGTACCGTTGGGTGGTGGCTTCGAAGTTCGACCTGATCAGTTCCGCTCTCCAAATTCTTCACATAGAGCTGGTTCTCGTCGGTTCGGGTGACAATCAAGGAGCCATTAAATGCGACAAGACGGCCCGCTGTATTCGGAGACTTCGACACCGTGTAGAACCCCGAAGAAGGGTTCTGTACGGAATAGTCGATTCCAAGAAGCTCAATGCTGTGAGCGCCACAACGTCAGTTGCATTAAGATGACGGACATAACCGAAGTCCTTACTCGGGGGACTGTATTGCCAGCCTGGCTAGAGAGTCTGGGCTCCTATTGACCACGAACCATCCGAGGTTGAGTGTGCGATGGGCCACGCACTTGGGTGGCGATGTCTTCAAGTCCCAGCATCCAAGATCATAGAGAGGACCATCCGCCGTGTCGCTCGTTCGCACCAGAGCGATCAAATATCGCTGCCTGTCCCCAGGGATAAACTCGAAGACGGGTACCATACCTCCTTCTTGCGTTGACAAGTGGTTCACTTTGATGGTACTCTGTTTCCTCGCAATAGGTGAGGGTGATGTCCAATTTCGATGCAGGGCCCATGCTTTGCGGACATGGTTTTCGAGGTCGGCAGACGACAATACTTCTAGTTGTTGGTTGGAAAGGTGAGGAAGGGGAATTTGTTGCGAGGCGAGTGTCATCAAAAGAGTCTGCCAAACGAGGCGGCTTTGGGTGACCAAATGGAGGCTTTTGCATGTCTTTGAAATGTTGATTTTCAGACGATTTTCGCGATCATAATGTGGCACTCATACCTGTCTAAAATTCAGGACATCCGGAACACCGAGGTGGCGGAAGAAGAGGTGAAAAACGTCGATTGGGAGGTCAAGCATGGGCGCCTGGCGGCTATATCTAGAAGAGGGAGGATCTTCAACCATGATCTAAGTCAAGAGTGTGTAGTAGGAGTGGCCCGTGAGTAATGGGGGCGATGTTGTTAGCCTTCGATGTTTTAAGTAAGGAAGCTCAGAAGTAACTTCTGGACTTTCGAATGCAATGTTCTGTATAGTATTAAGATTCAAATTGGTCGGGCATCTCGTGAATCGCTGAACCCTGCAGGGATGGCCTCCAAAACATCCAAAAGTGTGACTCAAGACCAATTACCGCCTCACATCTTATTCCATTTGACCGACATCGCAACCCCGTGTGCCTCGCAGGTCCATTAATCATCACCTGGAATTCGCCGGTGCCGATCTAAGGAGATCAGAACTTCGTGTGGTCCTGCCTTATTCACGGGATTCCTCCAAGATTCCTCAGTGAGATTTCGGGTTGCTCCTTCCAAACTCTCTGGTCATCTGAGCCTCACAAGAGAAAACAATTGATGGTTGAAATTCAACATAACGAAAAGTGCGGACTCTTTCACCCATTGCCGTAATATGTAGTTCGATGCAATCGCACTTTTTAAACAGCGTGTCTTCAACTTTCCTCAAGTTGTCAAATACACGGCATTAATTCAATGTGAGCTTGATTATGCGTACACAGGTGCTTCGGCCATTGATTTCAATGGTCCAAGATACCACGATGCCATATATTTTGCAATGCGGCTCTTCTTGCTGCCTCCAATTTAACTCTTCCCTATTCGTCTCTGTCAGATCAGCAGGCCAACGATTGCGGACTCAGATCCCCACATACCCGCACATACAGCATATCTCCTCCGATACAGGCCGCGAAGCATGATGCGTATTAGCTTCACTAGTGAATGCCAATCGCAAAGACTTGCTTTTGACTTACTTTCTGTTCGCGGCACGGCGCATATTTCACTGAGCCATGTCGGGCCAATCGTCAAAAAACGACTTGGGGGGGGGGGCGGGCCTGCCAGTGTGATCGATCGGCGGATCCAATGGCATCGGAGGGAAGTAGTTAGTGACTCCTTACATCCTGTACAAGAAGGTCCCAAGATATGTTGATACTGTCCAAGATAGACCCGATTCATTAAAGTTTCTTACCGTTAATCAACCATCGGCGGAACAACTACCAAGGTAACGGTGGTTATAAATTCCGATTGACAGAAGAGGGCTGGGACCGCAAGCTGAGCCCAGAGCATTCGATAGGGGGCACCGTCTGGATGAGATACAAAGCAAGAATTCAGGATGGCTGTTAAGCGTTCAACGCTAAGGCTGGAGGTTGACCA
The DNA here is from genome assembly GCA_018858115.1 of Tephrocybe rancida. Classification (NCBI taxonomy): domain Eukaryota; kingdom Fungi; phylum Basidiomycota; class Agaricomycetes; order Agaricales; family Lyophyllaceae; genus Tephrocybe; species Tephrocybe rancida. The sequence continues at coordinate 24,345 of JABCKT010006485.1, forward strand.
AAATAGTACGCCACTTGCTATTTGCAGATTGAATTGCGTATGTAGACGCGAAATAGATGGGAGCCAAACTTGAGGCAATAAAGCAATACTTGGCGATTCTAACGGCTACCCAAAAAGCACATTTGGGCAGGCACCAGCAGAACCGGCGGTCATCGAGGCAGGCGTGAGCTTGAAGTGGGCGGGGGCGACCTACATCTTGAGCGCGTCTGATCGTAACGGCAACCTCAAGGGGTTGGCAAGCACTGCATTCCTGGAGGTTCGCCGAGTGGTCCGTTAACGCCGGCTGATCCGGGTCTGACTCATAGATTTAGATCCCTTTTGACTTTCCGCAGTGAACTTCAAATTTAATTAGTTTTGATGGCGGTACTCCACTCATTTCCACCTCACCCTGACATCGCCGCCATTTACCCCCTGCTGCCCAGACTTTGCAGTTCCAGCCTCAGGACAACGATATAGCTACGTCCTCGTCCGCTCCAAGTGCAATGTGATAAGATATGCGAGGTGGTAACCAGTTCTGGAGCGGTACGTTAGTCGTGCCTCTCGACATTACTAACCCCCATATCTATAAGGCTACAGATAATGTCATATGCACCAATTGCCCCCTCCCAAAGTACCGCCGCCATCATGGCTCTGTTACGTGGCAACCTCGCGTGCCCATCGACCGTCGACGCCTCCACTACCATACCTGCCCCCATGTTCAAGCGATCCGCGTATGCAATTTCCCGCCGATTATGCTCCACAACCCTCAGCAACCCATACCCTCGCACATACCCGCGCACACATGACTACAACTATTCGTAACTACCCGTCTTCGACACTTCATGTGCCTACCCAGGAGCCGTGTAGCAGTGTCCGCGCCCTCTAGCCTACATCGCCTAAACATATATAGTCCATCGTCACAATCTAAACAATCAGGGTGGCGAGTTTTCTTGCTCAACAACGCCAACAACGATCGTCTTGGGCTTGGCTCGCACATTTGTTTATTGTAATGTATATACGGCACAATATATTTATTTTTTCGCTCAACTAATCTGTGAAGAAAATTACAGTGTTTTGACAGTACCCCGCCTATAGTGTGCCTACCCCCTCCGTAAAAGACTTTCAGAGCATTGCGAGCGACCTCGTTGAACTTGGCTGCAAATCCTTCATGTCAAAACTAAAAATAGAAAATTTCCTTTTATATTTAAAGTTCACTACGGAAAGTGAGTAACTGATTTAGATCCTCTTTCGTCTCCTCCCCAGGAGTCCACGCCACATAGAATCAGGTATTTACCCCTTGTCCTTCGTGAGCGCTGTAACTGTTGGATTATGATGCATATCTCGGCATCAGTCCTCTTCGCACAAGTGAGGGGTTGGCTCAACGCTTGATACAAAATTTGAGCGGCAGACTAAAAAGAACTTTGTAGGCCGTGAAGAGTCCAAAACTAGTAAAATAGTTCTGGTATACATCTTACCTTATGTCACAGCGGAGCCCTTTAAAAGTGGTTTCAAATAACTTTCAGAATCTGGCAAGGGAATTGATAGCAGAAAAATCGCCTTGTAATTGCCTGAATTATGCGTATCATGAGAGTAAAATAAGGGCCCTATTGTTAGAGGGTCCGAGAGCCACAGCAAGTCGAACCGAAAGTCAGAGAACAGCATCGTGATGGCGTAAGTCATATGAACGCCACACGCCTCACAGCCTCTCAATAATCCCCTTCACCTCCTCCGCCCTCTTCTTGAACCTCCCCAATTCACGCTCGCCATCCCGCCGGAATTTGTCGTACTCGACCTCCATCTGATAACGAATCCACTCCTCCACCGTCATGTCCAGCTCCGCGTCCGTGAGGTTCTGCAGCGGTGTGAAAGGGAGCTTGGAAAGCGCAGGCATGGGGATTGGCTCTGGCGCAGGTGCCACGATCGCCATCGAGAGTGGTTGAGGTGGAGGTGCTGGGGTAGGCACAGTGTGGCGTGGGGGTGTCTGAGGCACAGGCACTTCCTCGACCGAATCTACCTGCGTTTCCACTTGCGTTTCGACGAGCGGTTCAGCTTCGGGCTCGATGCTGCCCATCTCAACATCCTCGATATCTGGGCGAGAAGTAGGTGGTAATGGTGGGGGCGGTGAGGGGATTCGAGAAGGGCCCGCTTCCTTCGTCGGTTCGGCAACGGCTTTTGTCTCCACTACCCTTTTAGGCATGTATTTCGTCAGCTGCCGCGTCTCTTTCACAGACCGCGCCTCCTGAACCGGTCTTTCCACCTGGGACGGCTGCTGCTCATCCTCGCTTGCGCTCGAGATCTCAACCACCTTCAAGATACTTCCCTTTCTCCCTCTCCCACTGGAACTGGAAACCTCCGTTCCCTTGGTCGGCTTATTCTCTTTCTCGAGTACCTGAGGCCTTGAAGCCTTCTTCGGCGCAACAGCAGGTTCCATTTCAACGTCGGGATCTACTTCCGCCGCCTTCATCGTGGGCCTGGTGCTGGGCTTGGAGGGCTTTGCACCCCTCTTCGGGATAAACAGAGGCTCCATCTCCGGCTCGTCGTCAGCTGCAGATTCTCTCTCCTTCTCCTTTGCTCTATCTGCTTCCCGCCCTTTCTGAGAGGGCGCCAGCTTCTTCGGAGGGGGCACAGGCGACTGGCGGGGCGAGACAAAAACGTCCATCTCGTCATCCTCGTCGATGTTGTCTGCCTGCTCTTCCGGTGGCGGTGAAGGGGGCACCGGCGCCTTGGTCTTCGTCTTGCTCTGAGGCACCTTGGATTTCGCAACCACGCTCGATCTTGACGATGGCGCGCGTTCCTTGGGCTCCACTTGAGGCAGAGGAAGGGCCTCCTCTAGCTCATCTGGCTCATCGTCTGCGTCTGCATCATCGCCCTCATCCTGGAGAGGGATATGCGTAGCTTTCCCAGACTTGGCTGTCTTCGGCTTGTCCGACGGGGGGGCGGGCTTCTCGGTGACGGAGCCCGATCTAGACAATCCAGATCCGGATTTCACGTTTGTCGAGGGCGCGCGTTTCTTCTTCTCGACAATTGGTACAGACTCTGGAAGCTCCTCTTCCTCTTCCTCTGGCTCCTCCGCGGGGGCCGGTGCAGCCTTCGCCCGAGCACGCGAAGGCTTCCTCGACGCCGGCGTCTTCGCCCGGCTCTTGGACGGTGCACGGGGCTTCTTCTCCTCTTCCTCTTCTTCGACCACAGCCTCATCAGCCTCCACCTCAGGCTCAACTTCGGGTTCAGTTTCTACCACAAGCTCGGGCGCCTTAGCCTTCCTCGCCTTCCTGGTTTTTCGTGGGGCTGCTGTCGGATCTTCGACGCGTGAAGGCAGTTTCGTCCGTATAGGTTTTTTCGCCGTCTTCGTGACGTCCTCTTCATCCTCGGTGTCCTCGACGCGCGGAGGCGCGCGACTTCGCGTGGATTTCATGAGGACTTGGACTTCCTCCTCGTCTTCAGGCTCCTCTTCTTTCTGCTTCGTTCGTGCCGGAGGCCTGCCTCTCGTGGATTTCTTCAGCGCCTTGGTCTCTTCCTCGAGTTCCTCCTCATCGTCCACAATCTCCTTCCCTTTCGCCTTGGAACGATTCCTCGCGGGCGTCTTAGTTACAACCTCTTCCACCTCATCCTCATCTTTGGTAGTAGCCCGCGAGGCCACTGATTTAGACCTCGATCTCACTTTCTTGGTCGCCATTGCCAGACTCTTCTTCGCTTTGGCCCTCCCAGCTCTCGGCACAGCCTCTTCATCATTCATATCCTCGTCATCCTCAGCGACGTCCTTCAGTCCAGATCGTGACTGGCTTCTTGACGGTTTCGGCGTTCTTGCGCCTCTACTTGAGCCGGATACAGTGCGGGTCGAACGCCTGCTAGATAAGGTGGGGGCTGTGGCATCTGATTCGTCTGCGTCGCCGTCGTGGGTTTTCATGGGTTGCACGAGGTCATTATGCCTGGAGGAGGAGACAGAGCGGGAGTATTTAGAAGGTTTGGATTTGGAGGCGGGGTTGGCTGATTGGGCACGAAAAGATGGTTTGGAGACGGGCTCCGGAGGGTCGAACATAGGACAAGAGCCTTCTTGGCGCTTTCGGTGTTCTTCTCTGGTGTTCGAACGCCTAAGTAAGATGCATAAATGATTGAGTAACGAGAACATACATGGGGTCGTCGCCTGCTTCCCAACCACTGAGAGCAACATTGCAATATAGACAGGTCGCTAGATCGTCTCCTGAGTGTTGTGGAGTGAATACAAACCCTGCACGGGCCATCTGTTAACCGATTTAGATATTTTCTGACGTCCAAGAAGAAATACAGACCTTGCGGGAGTTGGCTCCATGGTTCTTGACTTCATCATGTATCCACCCGTCGCCTGCGGAATAGGTGTCAAGTCTAGCGCGTTCCATGAACTTGGAAGTCGGTACACGGGATTTGTCTGTAAAAGTGAACCTTCTACCTGTATTAGACGGGGTTCGTTGAACGGCACGGATGCTCACCCTCCGTGACGGTTGATGTCGCCCCTGAGCCCACACCGAACGATCGCCCAGCAACACTTGTCCCCACACTTGGTCCAATGGATATCAAAAGGATCATCCTCAGCTTCCCAATCCGCCAGCTGCTTATCGCACATAAAACAAGCGACATTGTCGCGATCCTCGAAGCTTGGGTTGAAGTAGAAGCCAGCTTCGGCCAGGGTCTCTGGTGTGGCGATAAACCGTGGATGTGGTGGGTGGGTCCACTTAAGAGAAGTAGAAGACGAGGTTTTTGAAGGGTTTTTGACGCGCCTAGGCTTCGAAAACGAGTCGATACGACTCTGAAGGGATTCCATGGATGATGGTTGGTGCTGAACACGAATGTAACGCGACTTGTCACACTGTCACGCTCTCGATTCACGACGAGAAAGACGATTTGAAGAAAATCGGTCTATAATGCGCGGACGTAGAGAAGAAAGTCATCGATGAAGAGAAAACAGTCAACGAACCTGAGCGCTGGGAGGAAAGCTTCGCCGGAGACAGACATTGAGGACGCAATACCAGAGTTGACATTGCCAAACGACCACTGGCAGCAGCAACACTCGCACACGACAAGTATGTCGGATATCTTTCAGTCATGCTCTCCAAATCACCAGCTGGCACCACACCGATAAAACCAGTGCGACACATGCTTGCCCATGGCCCTTCCTCCCCATCACACTGCGCCAAGCCAACAAATCGGCCCACGCTGATTAGATCCAGGAGCTTCTTTTCAGTCCTACTTAGTTGTGGAAATGACGACGACAAGGGTGGGGATGTTACAGACTATTGTATAACAATACAGAGAATATGTAAGACAGGCAGAGGCCTTAACATCCGAAAGCGAGCCAAGGGTCGCTCAACTAGCAGCTCATGGGCGCTGCTTCTGTCTTCCGGCTTCCACCTCGGCATCCTCCGGAGTGGGCACCATGGAACCCTTTCCATCCACCTATTGTTGTCAGAGACCCTGCACCTGCAAAACTCCTAGGCGAGGCTCAAATAACCCCCTCTTCTAGTGTTAAATTCTCGGGTGCCTGCTCACAATCTGATTGGTTGATGAAGGTATATTTTGATGAGAATTCAACTAAATCCGGGAGGACGACCATTACAGCATTCTGAGAACGTTCCAAGAGCGGCCTCAAAAAAATAGATGGCCTGATGAGTGAACGGTCATTGACGTGGAATAGAGCGAGCGTACTTACCATCCTCGTCAAACAACTCTCGCATCCCAGCCACATTGTCTGATCGCCGGAGAAAGTCTGCGGGTGTAGACCCCAGCAGCCTTGCAATCATACTCGCAAGAAGGTTCTCTTCCCACTCTTCGACTTCCGTCCCCCCTCCAGGACAAATCCTGTCGAATAAGGGGCTGTTTCTCAACATCTCCCAGATCTAAGCAAAAGCGCATCAAAGTGCATCTCAACATCACCCTATCTATAGCACCCACCATTGTTCCTACATACCAAATATCGACCTTCTCGTCCCATTGGATTTGTATGATCACCCCCGGCGCGCGGTATGCACCAATCGCCTTGCTGTCGCTCTTGCGTATACGGCCCATTCCAAAATCACACAACACAGACATTCCAAACAGGTACCTGTATGGGATAGTATCCCATGAAACGTGAATCACGCGCGTACCATCGATCTTGCGCGGGGAGGGAGTCGAATTGCGCCAGATCGGTTTTGGCAGCGGCATCGTTCATCCCGAGAGCAAGTCGTTATCTTCTTTGATGTCTGAGGCGCGTTGAGCTAACCTGGAGGGAGTAAGGGAACACTGGGACAGCGCCGAGGTCTAGGCCCATACACAAGGCTCACCCGTGTGTATAACGCTGGCTTTGGCATGCAGAAAGTCGAGGGCATATAGGACAAACAAGGTGGACAATTTAATAAATATGGGGCTGTATGCTTTCGTGGTAGTCAGAACTCTCAATGCCTTGAGAGAAACGGAGGGCGGTGGACGGATAACACAGGAGAATGTAGCACTGTTTTCACCATTGACAGGAAACTCGTCCAAGACGTGTCGGAAGTGCGCGGCACCGCCATGGCCAGTACTGAGGCCCTGTATGTGCTTTAGGATCCTGAGCTTGCGCTCGAGCGACGCAGGCTCGCCGATCTTCATCGTAACCTATGTACACTTCCTAACGGTTGCGAGTGAGCGGTGCAAAAGGTGATGGCGAACAGCATCGAGTAGGTCGTGACATAGCCAGGCCGTGCCATGCGCGCCGTATCCTAACTTCCCAACAACTTGGTACCGCGACTTCAGCATTTCTCCGATGCGAACTGGGTAAAAGGTTTCAGTGCTGTGCCACATCTAATTTTCCTCTTTGACGAGGCGAGGGGGAGGGGTGCAATAACCTCAAAGCCAGTTTGGGGGAACTTGCGCGGAGGTTTTCTCATGACCCTGAGTGCGGCACGCCGTAGGAGGATTGACATCGTGGTTCAAGACCCGAGAACTTGAATCCGGTCAGACTGAGGTCATCTATAGTCAACACTGACCGATAATGGCGACACACGCATTACTCACAGATACAGCATCAGATACTGGTCGCTCTCTCGGCCCAAAGAGAGCAGTGCGCCTGGTTGGAAGTAGTACAAAATGAAGAATTTTGATTTCCCTGACTTGCTGCTAAACACGAATGTAACGCGACTTGTCACGCTCCCGTCACGCTCTACTCTTCACGACAAGAAAGACGATGTCGACGAACCAAGGAACCTCGGTCTACAATGCACGGACATATGGAAGAAAGTCATCAGCGAAGAGGAAACAGTCAACGGACATGAGCGCTGAGCCCAGGAAGAGAAGGAAAGCTTCCTCGGAACCAGAGGTGCTTACGGATATCGAGGACACAACACCATCGACACCTAAACGACCAGCGGCGACACTAGCACGCGACTTATCGGATATCTTTCAGTCGTGCTCTCCAAAGGTGTCACCAGCGGCCACACCGACAAAACTTGCGCGGCGTATGCTTGCCCGGTCAAAGACTGACTCGTCCATTGAAGGCTCCTTCGTCACCCACCTTGATCGTACCCCGTCTCTCCCTATTCTTCCCTCTTCATCGCCTCAAAAGCCTCCTACTCCCTCTGCACCTGTCCGACCACCCCCTGTTCCTGTAAAAACCAATACTCGCACATACGCAGGCAAATCGCGTTCCTTTCTTGTTGCCATCCCAGCAGCATCTCTAGACCCTCTCGGAGGGGACCAAGAAGAGGACGATTACTCTATTCGTGAATCTTACGCGTCGCTGCGTTCCAGATGGGGAGTAGACAACTCAGAAGACGATCCATATCCTGGCAACCCATCCCCAGCCCGTTCTAATACTACATCTACGCCTGGCGGTACCCCAACGAAGGGAAAGGGTAAGGCTAGGGCACAGCAAGAGGCTCTTCTTCGCGCTAAAGTACCCTTGGCAAACGGGATGATGAACCCTCTCAAAAGCATTACCGAGCTTCGGAGTAAGGGTGAAAGTAGACGCTTTCTTGACGAGGTTGGCTACCTTTTCGAGGGTATGGACGTGTCCGTAGGGATTGGCCTTCGAAGAGCCAGGTACGTATCTATCTATCCCTTTTTGATTAGCCTACAGTCTTACCGACCTCGATTGCACTTCAGTGCCTTGGAAATTATCACGAAACTCTGTGACCCCGAATTTGCTCGAAAGGCCAAGGCTGCCGATTTCCTAAGCAGAGCCTGGGATGTTTTTGGAGAGGCAGGAGCAGGAAAGGGCGAAGACAAGGTGCGCAAGAGCTACTATAATAGATGTCTTGTGTTACTTACCAAACGACAGATATTGGACACCCTTCTCGCCTTTTTTGCAGCTCTTGTTTCTCAAGATCCCGCCTCCCTTCGCGATCTTGCTCAACGCCCGCCTTCTTCTCCGTCGTTATCCGCCGCAGGTTCCAGCAAAAGCAACTCAAACGATCATTCAAGCCCTCCATCGGCGACAATGGTGGACATCTTTTTCTCACTCCTTGGCGCACCATCAGATCCTCTTACTCTTGTTTCTGCTTCTTCCGAAGAAAAAGTCAAAAATGAGGTGGAACTCAAGAAACTTGGAGTGGGAAAGAAAGATCGTGCTCTGGTTCGTTGCTCCTTATCTACCCCTCTACACCATCTGACGCCTATGATTCAGTTCCAAACCATTCACGACACTATCATACTAAGGACCTCTCTATTCCCCACGAACACCCGAGTAAGTACCTGCGTCTTCCAAGCCGATCCCCATTATAAACCTCTATCAGATCTCTACACCCCTCCTTATCCTACACGCCCTTCAAGCTCTTCCTCCCGCCCTCATCCCCCACAAACACCTCCCCACCCTCCTCTCATCTTTACACCACACTCTTGCACCAATACTCTACCCCTCCCCCACCTCCGCATGCATCGCTTGGCCAGACGCCGCCCGCCACATCTCCTTCGAAAGCGTGCACTGCGCCCTCCGCCTACTCGATGTGTATCTTCTCGGGCAGTGGGGTACCGCCGCAGCGGACGAAAACCCAGACGAGGCGGAGCAGAAGAAAGCTAGGAAAGCGAATGAAACTGAAGTAGGAAGGGCGAGGGAGGAGTGGCTTGCGGATGGATTGGTTGCTTTGGGGGTGTGTGCAGAGCTGGCCGGCGGAGGTACGTGTCTGACCTTGATGTGTTGGGTATCCGCTCATGTATCTCTTGTATTCTTGATCTGCGTGATTAGTGTCGGCACGCAATTGCATGCAGGTGACGTTCCGTGTGCTCGTGAGCCTCACGCACTCCGACGAGTTATGGGGGCGTAAAGTCCTAGAGTCTGAATGCGCGCTGGGCTTCGTCATGCGAGTCATTCTCGGGTTCAGGTCGAGTGGGGACGACTCTGGAGTGGTGAAGAAGGAGGAGGAAGGGCCTGGAGCGGAATTGAGCAACGGGAAGGGAAAGACGAAAGTTGAAGAAGGGGCAGATGACGATGAGCGCACGACACATGCCCTGGACACGCTCTGCCTCGCCCTCGGGCTCCTCACAAACCTAGTACAAATCATCGACGGAACCAAAGACCAGCTCCGTGAATTCCGTGCGTCATTTCAATATCCTTCAAATCTAAACACGAGCTGATCTCTCTTCTGACTTTAGGCATTGACCCCTCGTGTAGACTCAAGAAACGTGCCTGCATCCGAAGCTGTACATGCCCGTACCCTACCAGCGCCCTCGATGTCCTCATCGCCCTCTACACACGTCAAGACACCCTTTCCCCTCCCACACCAGTCAAATCCGAGCCCCCGCCCGTAAACGCAAACCCGTCCGACCACGACTCTGACGCACTTTTCCTGCGTGGCCACCTCGCGGTGCTCTTTGGTCTCCTCATCCGCGGCTCTCCTCCAAACGAAACCTATATTCTTGGCAAGCTAGGCGGTACTGAGAGGCTGGTCGAACATGCTCGTGATTTTGCAGCGTTTTATGATGCTTTCGGAGGGGAGGCGGAAGGGCGGGTCGCGAGAGTTGTAGTTGCTTTTCTAGAGGCACTTCGGGACGTGAGCTAGCCTCATGCGCCTTGGCTTCAATTACTATTAATCATAATTATACTCAAATCTTGTACGTTCGTGCTCTCCGCCGATTCTACATCTACTTTGTGGCATACGTACGCCGTCAGGAACTGAATGGATTCGCTCAACAAGAGACATGATGTTGGGGGATAGAACCTGATGCTGGCATGATATTATACAATTAACTGATGGTAGTGGGTATAGAATGTGCGGGTATAGTAAGATGCGACGCCGAGTCTTTGGAGAGCCGTAAAATGAAAAGCAAAGGCCCGCCAGCAGGGATAGCTCATTCGACATCCGCCTAGTTTACCAAATCCCTCGAAGGTTCTGTTGACCTACGGCGCCGCTTCCGTCCAAAGGTTGTGCGAGATGGCAAGTCTTGATCCTCGAGCTTGTGCTTGGTTGTCGTCGGCTTTTTGCACGTCTGTTGTCATGCGCGATAGCAGGCCAGATCGCTGGCTGTCTCTAGTGAACTGAAGATTGAATGGTGAAGGCGGCCATGTCGATTTTGTGGTGGGCGCCTGCGCCACGGCCACCAGCCCGTCAGTCGACTCTGTAGCGCATCCCAAATCTGGCGATCCCATCCCAGGAGTATGGGCGGTGTGTGCTGCAGATTTACGGGAAGCAATGATGGCATCCAATAAAGTCATGAGTGAGGGGGTTGAAGGAGAGACTGATTTGAGCAGTTGATGCTCCATCCTGTACGCAGCAGACACAGTAACTCGGCATATATCATTGGATGTAGAAGAAAAAGAACAAGACGCACACCATCCTACATCTGAACTCTTCCCCCGCAACTACTGCGAGCGGGAAAAAGGCCGCAGTAACCCACGTGTCGATTTGTTTGTAACATCCGTCGAACCACAGGATTCCGTTTTTCATTTCAACGTGATTGGTCTATCCCTTCTCCTCACGGGGGACGTTATGGGGAGCAATACCGCTTTTGATACGGAGCAGGGTGAATGTCCGATTTGGATTAAGGACTCGGCGAGCGGACTAGGTTATTTAAGCCACGACGAAATGATCAGAACGAGAGAGAGAAAACGCACACCATAGGACGCATATGGGCGCTTGGATTAGCATGAGACCGATTGAACAGGCTGAGCCTACTTGAGCAGGATATGAAGTTGTCGAGGGTGCCGGCACCGTGACCCCAGAAAACGCTCTGAAGATCAGGTGTTAGCAGATTGCAACCAGCACAAAATATTATCAGCGGGGCTCACTTGTTGGCAATATCCATAGCAAGACCCATGACTGGGTCGAACAGGTCCTCAAAGATCAAAGATCACAATCATAGTTCCAATATCCCCCTCAGAGTCGAGACGTTCGAGAAGCGCGGAGAGAACGAGTGGGTTGATATGAGTTGCTTTGTCGTCGCTGTTAAGCAGTGCATTGACGACTTCCCACCTAAACAGGGCTTGTCTTGTCGCCTAGGATGTCATCAGTAAATCTGGGTGTACATGTGGCAACTCAGACCTACCTGCGCGGCCGGGACGCTCACACCGGTATAATAGGTCGAGCCCAATGTCCGCGAAACAGATTCGGGTAAAATTTTCCAGTCAATGATCTCGATTTCCTCCTCTGCTTGGAATTTTTGCAACTTCCTGCGGAGAGCGACGTGTAGCTCAATCGCATGGATGTGATCAAGAAGGACGTTTGCGATGAAGCGGGTAGCATGGTCCATCGCGAGGTAAAAACGTTGACAGAAAAGCGCTTCACACCCCAATTCGGAGAAGACACCAAACTTTATATTATTATGGGGGCTTCCGATCCAGGCCGCCGATCGAGAGAAAGTTCATGACAGTCCAAGTTCTTATTATGACTGTTGTAAGAGACGCCTGTCTTGTCGATGTACATTCGGACATGGTTCGTACGCGCTGTTCGGGCTGAAATGCCGTGGTATGACGGAGAGAAAGAGATCTCACAAAGTTCAGCTGCGCTAACCCAAGTCAACCGACAAGTAAAGAGAACAAGCAACATCGAGAAAGAAGCAGAAGTTTGGAAGCGGACGATGTTGAATGACGAGTTGGCCAAAATAATCGCCTTTTCTGAAGGCGGACCGTAATCTAAGACCGTCAGAAGATCAGCGCTCGTGGTACAGGTAGCTTCTGAAGGTCAAGGTTGATGACCATAGTGCTCAGGATAGCAGCAAGAAGTTTGACCGGTGCGTTCGGAGTCAGTGCTTGAACTGAAATATTCGAACGAGTAGTACACGCGCCATGTGCTCTGTTCGACTACAGGTAACAAGCTGTGACAAAGTTGGGGAAGTTCTGGGAAAGGACGAAGCTTCAAGCTCCTGTCTCAGTATCACCAGGCCATCTGGAAGAGTGCTCCGAACAATTTTTGGAGTAGGACTTGAGTACTTGAGTACTTGGCGACTTAGAGCACAGAAAAGAATCTCAGGAGGAATGGACTGTCACCTTGACTGCCACCACTGGTTCCCTGATGCAGTGCCACTGAAGAGTAATCTGGCCGGAAATCGCCGGATCATATGGCCAACTTCGTGTCGCCAAACAAATGGCTGAACGGGTCGGAGTTCTGTCAAACTGAAAGCAAGATCACGTTTGCCTCCATTTACGAGGCATGTAAAGGTATAACTCTGAAGCCTGGGGTCCAACGGGAGGAATTTGTGGACCTTTAGTACCAAACAGCGACGCACGCGCTGCAGTATATGTACTGCACAGACCTGGGCTAGTCAAGAACGACGCCGTCCACATGTCAGACTGAGCCGGTCACTAAAACAAGCGCAGCGTTGAAGGCCCAAGAACATCATGTTCTTTCCCGTCAGATCCTGGCCTCAGAGTTCAATTGGCTTTTTTTGCATATAAGTCTGGCATGGGGTATAGGCAAGGTGTATTGTGGCGGTAGTGAGTGACGGTGGAAGCACGAAGCACGTCCCTACACATCTACCATCCATCATAGACCCACTGGGCCCAACTTGGTCCTTCTATTTGAGCTTGTCCCCAAAGGAATAGTCAATCAGTGTTGGAACTTGAGACAGCCAATAGGGACGCCACAGATTCAATGACGATGAATGACTTGAATTTAAGAGTATATATCTCTAGGCTCCCGTATGTTCAACTTTAAGCAACATTTTGTTCATTGCCATCATCAGCTCACGCAACCACGCGACCGGGCTGCCTTGGGGTGGAGTGGGAAAACTACAATGTACTTGACAAGTCGAGCTAAGCAACAAATGTGCAGCAATATTTATATTCAATATTGCACAGGAAGTTGTACTATTCAAGGACCGCTGACAAGCGCAAATAATGTTCCTTGGTATAATCATCAGTTCTTGGCCATGGAATCCCAGTACCAGGATTTTCTTCTTGAATCGGGAAGTCAACCACAATTGTTCAAATGAGAATATGGAAGCTGCCAGTACAAATCCGCTTTCCAGCACCCCAAGATCGTACACAGCCCGAGATTGAACTGCATCGTACACGTGAAGGGTTAGCCATGCTTGATGGCGCTAAGTAGTTATAAGACATCCGGGTGCATGGAAACGAGAAGATTTAAGCCCAGGGAAACGCGCACACATGGCGCCCGTGATCTCAGCCTAGAACGAGAAGCCACAACCAGAAAAACCATGCCAAGAGAAATCTAAAAGGCATAATCACTTCATGCCACCTTTAACGAGCCGTAGGTACGGCTCTGAGACCTGAGGTACACGCCCTTCAGCTCTGAGCAGTTGTACATACGCTGCGGTATATGTACTGCGCAGACCGACGCGTCACGGTACGCATGCTGGTCATCACTGAATACTGCCAGTGACAGTGGCAAAACAAGTGTCTAGCGTTGTCAGTCTGGCAAGAACAGCATGTTAGCCTGAGATCTCGTCTTGTCAGATCCCTGCCTTGAAATGCAGTCGGCTTTGCTGTTCGTTCCAGACGACGAACAAAATGAGAGACTACAATTCCCAACTGCCAAGTAAATTCAGCTGGAATGTAACAGCGGCCAAGTCGGGAACGCGTCGAGTTGGCCGAGTAACATGTGGTGAGTATAACCACCTTCTACCTGCCTCGGGTACGTCCAAAAGCTAGAGTCACCGGATACTGACTAGAGAAATTGCGGAGAAATTGCGGAGAATTCAGATTGATGGCTGCCGGCCAAGCTGTGCCACGACACAACTTGCTTCGTAACTTCCAATGGTTGTTCATGCGGAGAACGAGTTCTTTCACGTCTTTCGAGATGTGCCGGCGCATGTTAAAGAGCGTGAAGCAAGAGCAGCTGAAGTGTCATATTGATGAAAGTTCAACGTAGCTATAAAAAAAATTCCGTATTTGCTCGAACAAATCAAAAGTTGGGACAAACATGGAAAATTGGGTGTTGCCTATCGATCTCGTACTACCTCGTAACAGCTGTCAAGTTGACGACCTCCCACACAGTACACTAGTACCCAATGAAATCGTCGTCGAGGAACTTGTAAATGAACTCCCACTGGTGTAACTCTATTACTTGGAGCTCATACCAGCCTGGATCTGGTAGTTCCATGTTCGATTTGTGAAAATGACAGGTTGCGGACTCCGGATGGGCCTAAATTCTTATTGTCAATCTTGAGGTCGACCTCATACTGCCTCACAACTTACTCTCAAGGTGGCCTACGCGAGTGCGTATCAACTAGAGCACACCATCTTTATCAGATTTCTTCGCTTTTTATTTTATTTTTACAAACGTTCCATTCCTGCCCTCATCGATTGTCATTCAGACCCGCTGCTACCTCACTATTTTTGCTGTCTAAGTCTCAAGCACCCAACAAAGCCCCCCGTGCTGACCAGGCCCCCCGCAGCAGAACCGCGCCGGATGCTTGTGACAGATCACAGTCCTACAAGCTCAGTCCTCGATTATCGGGTGTAAGTAACTCATAATATTTACGTTGTGGAGTTCGACAAGCTACAGTTAACTTTTATCTGTGGGCTAGAAAGATACTGTTGTGGAAGGGGGCCAGCCCACATGACATTGATCATTGGGTATCCGTATCATCTTGAGTAGTCCTTTCCCAACCACATCACTGATAGCCTTCGTAGTGACAGCTTGCTTCAAGCGATAGCCCGAACTACACCCACGGGCTATCACGCTGCACACTTCAGTGCTCGCACTGACAGGAGTATGGTCTTATCCCCGCTGTAAGACTGCTTCTTCGATCAATAGCTCTCACACCACAACATTGGGCTTCGCCATACATATGATAGCCAGCACCTAGATAAGTATTTGGTGTTCACTTCTTTAATTGTCGCCTGTCAGACCCCATCTTGTCTGATGTCACTCACAGAAAAGATAGATATCAGCAATGAGGAGAAGCACATAAGGCCCTCGACACCTGCAAGCGTGACCGAGAATGGCTTCAATTCAAATCCCAGGTATGGCGCCGCCCTTCTCGTAGTAAGGCTTGATCATAATCATTGGGCCCTTTCTGTAGCTACAAATTCGATGTTCGAGACTTCGACCGCGTTCAGCGACGCTTGAAGCAACGTCATGTTCAAATGTAAGTGCTGCCTGGGCCACTATTCATCGCTGGGTATAACCTAATTCTTGTCGTAGGATTGCAGTTAGTGATAAATGAATTTCTTTTCTCCTCGAAGTCACTATTCCTCTAGATCGCAGGAACCATCGGGACGGGGTTGTTCCTTGGTTCGGGGCACGCTTTGCAGGGGGCCGGACCTTTAGGAGCCCTGCTCGCCTATATGTTGGTTGGCACGGTTTCCTATTCGTCAGTACACCTACGTCATCAGTATCCTTGCAACTCAACCATTTCAACGTAGATCATTGTGTTCGCTTGCAGAGATGACCACCCACGCACCTATCTCTGGTACCTTTCCACATTATGGTGAGATCTTCCAACTCCCTGGTGGTCTACGTGCTGACGAGGTGTTCATAGCCGCGAGATGGGTTGACCCAGCTCTTGGTTTCGCCGTCGGTTGGGTGAGTTTTGAGCCTCATCCTGCCTATCCTTGTGCTCAGTTGAATGAATCAGAATTATTTCTATTCTAACGCGTGAGCACACACGATATATATAAACTCTAGTTTCCTAACTGTCCTCGCAGCATCTCTACCCCATCCGAAATATCTGCTGCTGTTCTTCTGCTCTCGTTTTGGGATGAGAATGTACGCGATCTAGCTCATACGAGCCCCCGGCGTCTCTGACGTTTCTTTTAGAAAAACCATGTTGCGATTTATACTGCCGTAAATACGCATTTCAAAGACAGTGAATCAAAGACAAGCTAACTATGATGCAGGTCATTGTTGTCCTGATGATAGCCATCAATATTTTTGGTGTGAGGTGGGTCTCTCCAATTTTTTTGTTCCGATGTAGGATCTGACAACACATACTAGATGGTTTGGAGAATGTAAGCATTCTGGTTCCTACCTTAATATGTTTTCAACATATGATTTCTAGCTGAATTCATCTTCTCCTTGATTAAAAGTAAGCGCAAAGCAAATGTTCCATTGACAGTTGAATTTAATTCATGGAAAGTCAGCCTAATTACGGGTCTGATCCTGGCTGGACTTGCCATTGATCTTGGTGGAGGGCCGACGAAAGACCGCATAGGATTCAGAGTGCGTCAATGTTCTCGTCTATCGCGAGGCACCAACTCGAACTATAACTCTCTCTGATAGTATTGGAAGCATCCCGGCGCGTTGTCTGGGGCTGGCTTGGTCTCGAACGTCAACACCGATCGCTTCCTTGGCATCCTGACCGTACTGATTCAGGCGGCGTTCTCATTCCAGGGAATGGAATTAGTAGCAGTGTACGTGCCTTTGATGCGTCGTTGCTCGTCAACTTAATCATGCCTTTGCTTAAAGCGCGGCCTCGGAGACGGAGAGCCCACGCCGTAACATCAAGAAAGCCGTGCGCCGTGTTTTCTGGCGTATCTTCATCTTCTACGTGAGTTGGCCGATACCCATGGGAACCGGGTTGTGATACTTACATGACTAGTTTTTGGGAATTCTCATGATTGGAATGCTCGTTGCATACGACGACCCCGCGTTACTCGCTGGTAGGTGCAGAACTGTGCAGAAAGGCTTGACCTGATCGACCGATTCACGTCTCCAAATAGGTTCCGGAACTGCAGCTCAGTCTCCTTTCGTCATTGCCATGAACAGAGCAGGTGTTAAAGGTGAGTGGTCTATCAGTTCGTATTGTCCACTTTCTTACTTTACAACGTTCAAGTACTTCCGCACATCATCAATGCCTGCATCTTCACAAGCGCATTTTCTGCCGGAAATAGTTATATCTATTGCTCATCGCGAATTCTTTATGGTCTCGCACTGCGCGGCCAGGCACCTATATTCCTTCGATACTGTACCAGGAATGGTTTGCCACTCTTGGCTGTTCTCGTTGTGGCAAGTCTTTCGAACAAGCGCCGGAAATCACGGCTAACCGTCTTTTTCTCGTGACAGGGCTGTTTCCCGTTCCTCTCCTTCATGAATATCTCCAGTGGCTCAGCGACTGTCTTCAAGTAAGCGGCGTACTCGACGAGGTGGACAGAGGCTAATGTCTCCCCTCTAGCTGGTTTGTGAATCTATCCACGACCGCGGGGTTCGCCAGTTGGTTCACGATCAATTTGACTTATATATTCTTCCGTAAGCTCGTGGTCATCAAGTGCGCTTGTTACTCAACTGTTTGTCTTTAAGACCGAGGCATGAAATCGCAAGGAATGGATGTCAAGAATAACTACTACCACAGCCCGTTGCAACCTTACCTTGCGTACTGGGGAGTCTTCTGGACCCTCTTCTTCGTTCTGGTCAACGGCTTCTCTGTCTTCTTTGACTTCGATGCTGGAGATTTCCTTACCAGCTGTACGCCTTTCCCCGCGCCATCCGTTAACTCGCACGAGACTAAACTGCTGATGTTTTACAGATCTCAACATTCCTATTTTCGTGGGCTTGTATCTTGGATACAAGTTAACGAAACGCACTCATGTTTGGAAGCCAGAGGAAATGGACTTTGTCACTGTACGTACGATTGAAGACTGCTTGATGAATTCACTTTACTTATTGGCGAACAGGGAATACCATCACTGGAGGAAACTGAGCTTCCAGAAGTGCCGCCGAAGAACACTTGGCAGCGTATTGCTGGGATCATATTTTAAGAGGCTCAATTTCCCCATCTTGTACACACTTCCACTATACCCCATGTAAATTTCGTCTACTCACCGAACTGATCTTATGGATGAGATATTATTTTGCGCCATCGAGCAAACCCATTAGGTATTGGATCGGTAAGTGGCATTACTGATCCAACATCTCTAAATCAAATCACGGCGAGATGTATTCGTGGTGGCATCGAACTCGCAGTTTCACTGACTCCATATGAGCGGCCCACACTCAGCACTCAAATCTTGATCTAAATCTTTGATTAGATCAGACGAAGGCAACGCCACTTCCCCTTGTGTGTGTGTACAAAATCTAAGGAGGCATTTTTCGAAATTTACCCTGCATCCATACACGGTACATCTTGAGCTGTCGTTTCCGGTTTATCAGGAGTCTTCGATCGACGCCAAGTTGTTCAATCGCAAACAACGGGTGGGGTGGGCAGTTCGCGAGGGGCTTTGACAGGTTGGGGTGGATGTCCGACTCTACAGTATCGAGTCTTGTGCCTGGCGCTAGCGGCGCGGACATGGATGGAGGAGGTACGTCACTCAATTGAAATGGTTCCTGGGGTGCCGAGGAAGCTTCTCGGGATAGTGACTCAGGCGAAGCCAGCGTACTCGGCTGAAAGTTGTCATCTTCGACTTCTTCGGTGGTACGGTCCGTTATTTGAGAGGCTAGTGCTTTGGAACCAGTGAACAGGAGTGCGAGTTCATCTGCAAAATGATAAGATTTCATGCAATGCGAGCTGTCAAGAAAAGGCCAACCAAGCTCAAAGAAGTACACGCGTGTTTTGTCGCCCCGGATATAGAAGTTCTCGTCCAAAAGGCGCCCAGCCTTGAACCGGAGTTGCGTGAGATCGTGGCGCCCATAATCACGCATGACGACCAATCCTCCAGGTTTTAGCATCTGGCAAAGGAATGAAGATAAACGAAGGTCCGGCTCAGGCTCCGCACGAACCTTGTGGATATTGGCAATGGCCCGTCCCCATTCGTCAGGATGCAAGGCGCTAAATACAAACACAAGGATGACAATGTCAACGCTTTCAATATCGATGCCAGACGGCAAGCCTTCGGAAGATGTCAAATCCCACACTGCGGCTTGTATAGAGCCGACCGGAGGCGAAAGGTATAGTTCGTTGTTCTGTCGTACGCGTCAAGCTGAAACATGACGTGGGAGGTTGTGAACACGGACTTGGACGAGTTTTACAGCATGATTCGAATAGTCATAGGCTCGGAGTTGGAGCTCGGGGTTTTGATTTCCAGCCAGAAGCGGAAATACAGAGTTTCCGGCACCTGTCATCGCAAATTTAGCAGAAGCCCGAATTGCGACACGCCACACCCACCACAACCGATTTCAGCGATGGTGATAGGCCCTGCCTAAGGAATCTTAGCATCCATATTCTCGTGGAGTGATTATCGAAGGACCTCGGGTTGCGTCGCGTCCACCAATTCAGGGAACTCATTGTGAAGCCTATCACTGCCATCAACAGAGGAGGGGTTTCCCATGTGGAACATACACACCATTTTCGATTGCGGAAAAAATTGCTCGAGTTCATCTTATAAAAGTTATCCCTGGAGTGCAAATTTTAGGTCGCCGCATCTGGCGGCACAGGTTGTGAACAACGCACCAATGCCGTGCAGGCTTTTCATTGTATTTTGGTTTATCGTCATCTGGAACCGGGGCCGAACGTTGCTTTGAAAGGGATGCGTTTATGGTCTCCGCCTGATCATCTGGGGGCGGTACATGGTCCCACGCATTCTGACTCCAGACTTGTGACTCGTCGGTGAGAAACCTAGGCAGAAAGTTATGAGTTACAGATACTTGAACAATGTGGTGATCACGGAGGTTCCAAGTCGGTCTGACCTGGAGCCGAACGGTGGTTTTTCAACGCCGACATTGTGCACCGAAGAGGTGGACTTTTCAGCGGACATAGAGAAGCTGGGGTTAACCTATAGCAACAGGCTACAAAATTGTAGATCGGTGTAGATCATCGCTTAGTAGAAGCAAGAACAGTTGATCAGGGATACCGCCCCTGGGTTATGTAACCAATGGTAAGGTGATGGACGGATGGTCAACTCGATATCGCCAAGTTGGCTGCTGCAGTGCAGGAACCATTTGCACACGATACCCAGCAACGTAGATCTCCATACTCAACCTATCTAAGTCTTTCCTCTCTCTCCTTCACCACTCCTTATACCATAGCCCGGTTTTTGTCCGGTCCTCCACGCGATTCCCTATGCCCGCAGTTGTGTCAGGCCGGCCATCAACACCAGAAGATTTCGATGAGCTCTTTAGTCGGGTATGGGCTGGATATACGCCAGAAGGGCGCACCGACGTGTTGGAGGATTACAATCGCCTGAATGGGGCCAATATGTCCCCAACTCCTCCTGCTCAGAACCGTGTGTACGGCTTTCTCTTCCTTCGATCATATTGTTGACTGGTACGTAGATCCAGCCCCAAGGATACAGAGGCCGTCTTCTACCACACCAGGCACTGGTAGCCCACGGGTTCGGCGACCATTACCGCCAACTCCAGGAAATATCTCAAGGCCTCAGAGCCAAATCCCGTGTGTATAATCCTACCATGTTTGCCCGAATTTCTGATTTGAGAGGCCTTGTAGGACTGCAGACCGTCGTTTACCATCAGCACCTAGTCTGCGACCTGTATCACTAAATGAAACCTCATATTCTTCTCCAGCCGACGACTACGCTGCTCCAACGCCAACATCCAGTTCACGGCCCGATGTGAACATTCCAGAAATTCCCCCATGGCATCCTCCGTCTCCTCCTGAGCCTCATCACGAGCCTGTGCCTGCGCCTGCGCCTGAGGTTGAGGTCGATCTCGACGACTCATCTTCGCTATATCCAGGCGACAACACACCGTTCTTACCCAGATATGAGAGAGAACCCTCCGACTTCACTCCTCCAGGCTACTACGACGAATCTCTTCCTCCACTTTCAAGCCAGAATGAGGACTCTGGCCCTTCCTCAGCGCCTGAATTGGGCCCTCACCCTGGATTCGCTTCTGAAGCGGACTACTCGGAGCGGTCCAGTACTCCTTCACAACATCATCACTCGCCAAACGATTCTGAACCATCATGTATGTTACTCTTTCCCCGTTATTCATTTGACTGTGTTACTTATCCTCCCTCAGATAACGGGCTAGTACATCAACCCTCAACATCCGACCTTTCATACGTTGAGAGCCTTCAACACCGCGAAGCTGGAGAAGCGGTCGACGACCATACCATGAGCGGCACCTCCGATTCTCCATATTTTGATTCGATTGCCTCCCCTTACTTCAATTCAATCCCACCTATGTCAGGCGATTCCACCTCATTACCATACCTGGCGTCTAGCCCATACCTGGCCTCCAGTTCTGAGCGTTACCTCAACCTTGATGGTTCCAACACTCCTGGGCCAAGTAATATCACGCGTAGGCCGACTGAGCTGCTGCACGACATCATGTTTGGAGGCCAGGGCCGCGGCATGTTGGAGTTGCACGATGAACTCGACGAGGAGTTCTGGGACGAGGACGAAGAGGAGCCGGATCGTTTTGTGAACTTCTCCCTGCTCTCGCATCTTGCTGTTCAGTTGCGAGACAAGGTACCTCGTGGGGAGCATGTCAAAGGCAATATTCCCTGGCCACGTGCATTTACCGGGAAGGACATTGTGGTGCGTGATTCCATTGCTCTTCTTTGACCAAAGATTCACGTCATACCAGTCCACTATTCAAACACAAATATCAAGAGAGTTGGTTGAGAATCACAATGGTACCCCTAACGACCGTAGGGCTGCCCTACAGATCGCCCGCAGCCTTCAAGGTCAGCTCATGTTTGTCGAGGTCGAGTGGGGTGGACGTGTACTTCAAGATGGCGTCGAGGATGTCTACATGTTCTTGGATGACGAGGAAAATGGGGCGAAAGAAGCACTGCCGACGAGTGTCGTGACCATACTGGCGAGATGTTATTCTCCAAGTTGTGGTGAAGGTCCCGAATGTTACGCATATGGATGTCCCCGGAAAGTAAGATCCGCGTCAAGAAACTTTTGATTATTTGTATTGAATGTAATTTTCTAGGGCGATTCTCTCAAGAAGCTGTTACCCAGCAGCATGGAGGCACCGTCTGCCACCACCAGAGAGTCATGGCCAAAAACTGTGCCCCCAGAGGTGCTCCATTCTTTACCCGAAAGCGAGATCAATCGTCAAATGTTCGTCGTCCATATGCATGATGTCAAATATCACGATGTTCATCATGCGTTACAGAATAATCCACAAACTCATTAGCAAGGAGGAGCAATATGTCAAAGACCTCGACCTCGTCGAATCTGATTTCATTATACCCCTCCGGAAAGCCAATCCCCCAGTCATAACCCCATCTGATCGGCTCGAAGAATTCATGGAGAGTGTCTTCCATAATATTTTGGATGTCCGAGAATGTAATCGTCGCTTGCTCGAGTTTCTGTCTGTCCGCCAGCGTGAAGAGGCACCAGTGATCAAGAAAATTGGCGACATTCTTCTAGGTATCGCCGCCGACTTTCGAGATCCCTATCCGTCTTACATCGGCAACCATCCCTTGGCGGAAAGAAGGATGAAAGACGAATTGGAGAACAATCCAGATTTCCGCCTTTTCATTGAGGTCAGTTTACTTTAGGTTATTAGCATGAGACCAACTCACACCTTCATCCAGCAATGCTCTCGACGGCAAGCAGCTCGTCCAGGAGCGTCGGGTAACATGCGCCTGGATCTACGGCATTTCCTCAACCGGCCATCGGAACATCTACAAAAGTATCCGGTATTACTGCAAGCCATCTGCAAGGCAACAGTGCGAGGCAGCCCAGACTCCGATTTTCTTGTCGAGGCCATCGCCGTCATCAAGAACCTGCAAGGTGTGGCGCAGCTACGGACCTTCCAATCGGCTATGGGTAGGGGTATAACGGGCAAGTGGGGTTGGCATGATCTTGTCGCGCCGGACGTCAGACCTCGATTTTCTCCGGATGAGGTGAAACGCCAATCGTACGTGTTTTTCGATGTAATCGGATCAAAGCTAGCGTCTAACTGTTCGCAGGATCATCTTTGAATTTGTCAAGGGGGAGATGTTATATGTCAAAGACCTGGAGAACATCGGGACTGTAGGTTTCTTTTGTATTTTGTTTTGATGGTATCTGATATGCCATGCTTCCGTGAGATGTACATTCGCGCCCTTCGCAACTCCGATCCGCCCATTATCCCTGAAGACAGACTGGACCGATTCATTAAGGACGTCTTCCATAACTTTGCGGAGCTGCGGAGTCATCACCGACGGCTCGTGAATACTCTTCACCAGATCCAACGCGACGAGCATCCCAAAATCAAAAGCATCACTGCTGCAGTCCTCAGCGCCCTCCTGGACTTTCGCGAAGCATACTTGGATTATATTCCTAATTATCCAATTGCGGCTTATCGCATCGATGAAGAGGCAGAACGTAATCCCGAATTCAGAACCTTCATTGAGGTGTGTAGTTCCACTCCCGGTCTGTCTCCCTAGCTCTGACCGACGAGAACTAGAATTGTGTACGGCACCCAGATGCCCATAGGACCTCCATGAAAGACTTCTTGAATTGCCCCCTTCCTCGGCTGCTCGAATATGTTGAAATGCTGAGAGCAGTCCTTGAGCTTACGCCACGTGGGCATGAAGACCTGCGAGCGATACCGGATCTTATTGAGATGATCGAAAGTCTTGGCCGAGAAACAGAACCTGGAGTCACTTCATCAAAACAGAAAGTGCAGTTGTGGACCTACAATGCCAACCTTGTGTTCCGACCAGGAGAAAGCATGGTTTGTCCCACCTGCCTTCTCACGTCACCATTTTATCGAGTTTCATGCATAGGATTTGGATCTGCTCAATGAAAATCGGGCTCTTATCCATACAGGGATGTTGTACCGCCAACCGGATAGCGGCTCCGATGCAAGTGGATGGAACGACCTCTTCTGTCTTCTCTTCGACAATTACCGTGGGTCTTATCATTGTGCTCCAAACATGTCTACAGCCTGAACAATCCTTAGTTGTCTTGACCAAACGTAGGCAGCAAGATGGTATATACAAGTACCATGTTGCAAGAAGAGTACGTCTGGGAGTTTTTATCTATGTTCTATTTTGAACGCCCCTTTCACTTATAGCCAATTCCCTTGGACCTAGTGTCTCTTGTCAAATTCAGTGATCATCCAACGCACCGCGGTTCTTCTTCGAGCAGGAACCATCGAAGCGCGGCATCATCAGCCTCGACATCAAGCAATTCTGGCGGTCAATCAGAAAATGGGGAGCCTCAGACTTTGTATCCCTTCACCATCCATCATAACGGTCGTTACGGAGGACCGATGGTACTCTTCACGGATCTATCTGCCAGCCGCGTTGATTGGAAGCAAAAGCTCGAGGAAGCAATAGGACTACGTAAGGTGGTGCAAGAATCGAACAAGGTCTTTGAGATTGAGACGCTCAGCTTGCACACTTTCAACGTCCCACCGGTCGGTTACGCGCTCAACCCATCGACATGGAGTGAGAGTAATCTCACTGGGAAAGTCACATGCTCGATACCTTTCAGTAAGTCTAGTGAATTGTCAAGTTGAACATAGCACTGATCATGGCCTATAGATACACCTGATGGGCGACGCCTTGTGGCCATAGGATGCGCAGAGGGTATCTGGATCGGATTCCGTCATGACTCTACCTGTAAGATCGCAGCCATTGTGAGCTACATGTGTTGCTGACATCCCACAAAGCTATGCGCCGCGTCCTACATCTCAAGCTGGTGACGCAGTGTACAATGCTGGACGATTTTGGCCTCTTCCTCGTGTTAGCAGACAAGGTTCGCCTATCTATCTTTTTTCTAACACTTTTAAACAGCTCAAATTGGGTCGAATCCAGCAATTATTTGCTTATCATATTGAAGCTCTCGTGCCTACCCCACAACACAACAACAGCAACAACAGCAACAGCAACCTCGACAACAACAACACTACCGCTTCTCAAACTCCTCAAAAGCTCAGTGGAAAGAAAGAGGTTCAGTTCTTCAGTGTGGGCAAGATGATCGATCGTACATTTGTCATCTACATGAGAAAAAGAGGGGTAATATTTCCAGGCACCACTAGAGATATAGGTTCTGATCTTCTCCCAGTCCGACAGCCATTTTCACGTCCTGGAGCCAATCCTTGATAGAATTCACGAGAGACCCGAAGCGCCATCAAGGAAGTTCGGTATATTGAAATCACCGAAGCAGTACTGGTTTAAGCAATTCAAGGAGTTCTTCCTGTCCAGCGACACGTATGATCTAGTTTTCCTCAAAACCAAGATAGCCATTTTGAGCAAAAATGGCTTCGAGATCATGGACCTCAAGGAGTATGTCTCCTTGCACTGCGTATGTAATACTGCCCGACTCACCAGTACTTCAGCACCTCTAGCACTGTGATACCGCAAAAAGACAATCGTCTAGTCCCCATAATGCAACGCCACGAGGCTTGCCGCCCAATCGGCATATTTCGATCTCGAGAACTTGAATACCTCCTCTGTTACTCAGGTATAACTACCGTCATTCTAAACTTTTGTAGTAGCTGATGTCTCTGTTAGAATTCGGTGTCTATGTTGATAAAACGGGTGTTCCCAGTCGTAGCTCCTGCATCGTCGAATGGGAAGGCAGTGCAGAGTCGGTAGCATTCCATGCGCCCTACGTGTTGCTTTTCGATCCTCGTTTTATCGAGATAAGGCATGTCGAGACAGGCCGACTATCACAGATCGTCATAGGGCAGGATGTCCGATGCGTCTGGGATGGACGCGGGCATAGCTTGAACCATGCTACCACGCCAGGGGCAGCATCGGAAGACGAGATGGTACAGGAGGCGCATGTCCATGCCGTCGTGAACCACCCTGAACCTGCTGTTCAGCCCCCAGGTCGCCCACTGCGACCCGTTACTCAACATGTGTTTGAGCTGATACCAACAATACCGTTGTATCTTCCTGGGTCTCTATCCTCACCATCGACCGGGACGTACTTCCCACAAACAGATTCATTTACCCCTCCACGATCCCCGCAACTCCGGCCTTCTACTTCTTACCTCTCATGACCGTTCATCTTGTGAAATTCAAAGCAACAATGCTGTGCATGTATTTGATATCTCATCTTGCCATTGCTTGATTTACTTCTATAGCATTCATCTAGACTTGGACACAACATGTACACATACAATTGCATTCCTTACCGCGCGAGAACTTGCTTCGCAGTGAACTCTATAATCAAGCCGTAACCCTTCCGTCCATGATGCATGATGCATGAGCATTTCCTATCAGCTTTTTCTAGGTTTCCCACGCCCACTACTACGTGCTGACGCGCGACGCCGATCACCAGGCTGGCGGCCATCCTGTGTGTGCATCATGATTCAGCCCACCTCGCCCACACTGACCACAGCCCCTCCAAATGTTCTTGAGTTCGATTCAACCCACTCAAGTCGTCTCCGAACCTTGTTTCTAATGATAATACGATCCAGTGATTCCAAGCCAACGAGTCTGCAGGTACAAGTCGTTCCCAACCATTACTAGTTACAAGCATTTGAACTGTTCTCCTTGACAGTCTAGTACAATCCCACTTGAAATTTTGTTTGAAATCCTCGAGTGTTGCAACATCGATACCCTCTTTGAAATTGCTCTCAGAAGCAGAAACTACCAACAAGTAGCCGAGTCCATAATATATCGAACAATTTCGTTTAACGAGATCGATGCCCCCCAGGCAACAGCATTAGAGAACGTGTGGGGCTGTGCTTGAAATCCCCAACAGGAGGCGTGTATAGAGCTGGCCGCACCCAAGTACTCTCCCTTCAGCTCCCAAGGTTGAAACCATCGTCGACAGCTGTGACAACCTGTTGTTTTTGTCATCCGCTGCGCCGCTGTTGACACCCGAAATACGGGCGCTGGCAGTTTAGATTTCCACCGACATAAATACAGGTGACTAACTTCTTCGGTTAGTCGCGTTTCTTTCAGATTAGGATCCGTTAGTGGCACTAGTGACTACTTGACCCTGCGTAGTGGGAGCACTTCGTTAACAACACTCGCTCGGACAACACAGATGTTTCAAGCTGGCCATTGTTGAACAACCTTCAGAATATCCTTCTATACGGTACTTCTTCCGGGACGGGCCCTCATAGTCTTACGAAGTATCGACGGGGATCAGTCGAACATTGTATCAATTGAACTTTCTGGTTTGGAAACCAGACCTAACCACTAAATTGTCTTGTGGCCCTTCTCAGAGTAATTCCCATTTGGAGAGCTCGTCGAATATGGGATTTTTTGTTGAGCGAGACATGGAGATGTCGGTCAAGCACAAGTCACCAGCGCCAAGTTATTTGTGAACTCTATTTTAGGAGAACAAACGATACCAAGTCTGGAATCCTTGATTCAGCGGCTCCCTTATGTGGCGGGTTCCTTCAAAAAATCACCAGTAGATGAGGTGCGATCTCAAACATAGAAACCGACGTGGCATTAGGTCTCTACGGTGCTCTCGTCGGCTTTGTTGCTGATTCCTAAGTTACACACATTGCACATCTTGTTGTGAACCGGAGATCTTGATGCCAATTGAACTGTTCCGACTTTGGAGTGCAAATGCGAATTGGCGTGTCTGGCATCGGCGAAAGAGTCAGCTAAGCCATCTTTCCTGATTGGACGATTGTGACGCACAAGGACGGCTCGAATGCTTGGAAGCGGAGTCAACAGTAGGCCTTAGATTCTCATTCCCCTCAGGTATCTACTTGAGGTGTCGAATGAGGTCTTTATCGTGTCTCTTTTACACAACGACGTAATACTGCCATGATAGGCTGTTTGATCCGGTTCCATCGCCTACACCAATGCCCAGATCCCCTTCCACGTGGATTGCTAGTTCTCAGCCAACGCCTGCTCATTTATCGTTGTCAGGCAGAAGGTAACGTTCTTGAATCTCAACAGTCTGAGCTTGTCCAAGTTACTCTCTTATCAACACCTTTTTGTACCACCTGATGGTCTCAAAATCGTCGACATACGGAAAGGAAATATATACCAATATTACAGTGAATGGGTGTGACGCAGCTCTAGTGTGTTGTCGTCCCAAGTCGAACCCCTTCTGACGTGAGTCCGTCTGACTATAAGTACACAGGCCTATCTACTCTACAAGAAGCACTTAATTTGGCATCAGGAACGTCATGTGAAGGCCAATGGCGCTGATCATGAAGAGAACCATGAATACCAGGTTGCCGCCGGCAAGCTTTCTCTCAAGAGACACGGAGTACAGCGAAGACGCCACAGTGGGTGCAAGGCCTCTCATGACGCCACCGATCGCCTGTGCCAGGCCGATGACAGTCCCCAAAGACGAGCGGCTGGGGAACTATCCATGAGGGACCTGAGCATCGACACTGCACTACACAGTCAGTACAGTCCAAGAGATAGAGTAGAAAGGTAACGCACCATAAGCCGTACTATTCGACAGTACAAACGTCAACTGCACGACAATGATTGCCCACACGAAGCCGTCCGCACCCGCGGCACGCCGCGCGAAGAAGCTGAGGACGGGGTACAACGCGAGCACGACGCAGTAGCTGAAGAGTGCGAAGACTTGGATTTTGCGAGGGCCAAAGCGGCGGAGGAGCCATCCGAGGCACGTCAGCTGGAAGACAGCATTTATTAAGTCCCAGGTGCCCATGATTACGCCGATTCGGTATGGCTCGAAGCCGAGGCCCCCAAGTGGGACAGAGGTGGAGTAGACGAGTACATATGTGCACTGAGGGAGGTACATACGACGTGATGAGGCTGTCTAGTAGAAGAGACTATCAGGTATCTACTCACGGCGTTGAATGCGATCTTTATCATGTCTCTTTTACACGACGACCGTGGTACTGCCATGATAGGCCGTTTGATCCAATTCCATCGCCTACACCAATGTCCGGATTCCCCCCCACGTGGATTGCTAGTTCTCAGCCAACGCCTGCTCGTTTATCGTTATCAACCAGAAGGTGACGTTCTTGAATCTCATCAGTTTGAGCTCGTCCAAGTTACTCTCTTATCAGTACCTTTCTGGTTTACCACTTGATGATCTCAAAATCCTCAGCACAAGGAAAGGTAATATATATCAATAATATAGTGGGTGTGACGCAGCTCTAGTGTGTTGTCGTCCCAAGTCGAACCCTTTCTGACGTGAATCCATCTGACTATAAGTACACAGGCCTATCCATTCAACGAGAAACATCTTATTTTGGCATCAGGAACGCCATGCGAAGGCCGATGGCGCTGATCATGAAGAGAACCATGAACACCAGGTTGCCGCTGGCAAGCTTTCTCTCAAGAGACACGGAGAACAGCGAAGATGCCACAGTGGGTGCAAGGCCTCTCACGACACCACCGATTGCCTGTGACAGGCCGACGACAGTCCCCAAAGACGAGCGGCTGGGGGCACTATCCATGACGGACATGAGTATCGACACTGCACCACAGTCAGTATAGTCCAAGAGATATAGTAGAAGGGTAACGCACTATAAGCCACACTATTTGGCAGCACAAACGTCAGCTGCACGATAATGAGTGCCCACACGAGGCCATCCGCACCCTCGGCGCGCCGCGCGAAGCTGAGGGCGGGGTACAACGCGAGCACGACGCAGTAGCTGAAGAATGCGAAGACTTGGATTTTGCGGGCGCTAAAGCGGCGGAGGAGCCATCCGAGGCACGTCAGCTGGAAGACAGCATTTATTAGGCCCCAGGTGCCCATGATCACACCGATTTGGTATGGCCGGAACCCGAGGCCCCCGAGTGGGACAGAGGTGGAGTAGACCAGGGGTTGAAGGATTTGTATGGACGTGTCGACGAACGCGAAGAAGGCGAAGACGACGAGGGTCAGGAGTACGCGCGGGACGAGGAGGTCGCGAAGGGGTGGAGGTGCTTGGTCTTCAGAATCGTCTTCAGTTGCTGCGGCTTCGACGGTGGTGTTTGTGGTCGCAGAGTATGTCTGCGCGCTGT
This sequence comes from Tephrocybe rancida, assembly GCA_018858115.1. Taxonomy (NCBI): domain Eukaryota; kingdom Fungi; phylum Basidiomycota; class Agaricomycetes; order Agaricales; family Lyophyllaceae; genus Tephrocybe; species Tephrocybe rancida. The sequence goes on from JABCKT010006485.1 coordinate 54,399, forward strand.
GACCCGAGAGGAGACTCGTGGTAGAATCCGGTGCCGCACATTGATCGGCCGCTGCCTGTTTTTTCTTTTGGCGGATGATAGCTGAAGGGAGAGTCTGGTGGGATCCTCCGTCAGCGATATTTTTATAACCTGGACAGGTGCTCACCTCTTTCAAACCTACAAAAGCGAAAACTGTAGGCAGGAATGCGACGAAGGCAGCCACAGCGCAAGGGAGGAAGTATGGGTACTGGTGAAAGAAGGCAAGCTTCCCGAACACATCTGGCCATGTCTTTGCGGGCTGCGAGAGCATTCCACCTATGATGGGGCTATCAAATCGAGGATATCAATGAACAACTCCAAAATATTGCATCTGAACAGACCCAATAGTGGCACCTAACGACCACACAAGAGGCATCAAGGCAAACGCATCCGCCATGTTCGTCGAATCCGTGAGCTAAAGAGCGAAGCCATCAAATGGTGTCTTTAGGACTCTGTGAAAGCAACACACCTCTCCAATGACAGTCTTCGACACACCTAACCCGTCCAGAACAAGTCAGTCCCCACCAAACGCGCATACACACACGCCCAACGCACCGATATTCCCATTAAACACGCCCTGCAAGCACCGCCACATGATGAGCGTCGCGTAGTCCCTCGCGAGGCCGAAGCTGAGCATGCTTAACGTGAGCCCAAGCGGACCGATGAGCAGCACCGGGCGGCGCCCAAACCAGTCCGACACGCGACCCCAGTACACGACGGTAAGCGCCTCCGCTACGAAGAACGTCGATTCCTATGATAACCCAGTCAAAATTGGAAACGGCATGGAGGGAAGGGGCAACTCACAATGGCACCTGCGTAGTACCCCGTCTTGCGCTCGTCGCCCCGCGTGACGCCTGTGTCGCGTACGAACTGGTTGATGAAGGGATATATGACCGTTGCGGTGATGAGCTCCGCGAACTGGATCAGGAACACTATGAAGAGCTGGAACTTGGGCAGCGGCGTGCGCTTCACTGGCTCGTTATCATTGATAGTGGCGTCTTCGTGCTGGGGTGAGAGGAGAGGTTCGTCCAGGGCGGTCATGGATGGGACTGGGTATGGGGGAGAAAATAGGAGAATGCAGGAGCCTGGGGACGCGACCGAATAAATAACCTTTTTGGCGTGATCGCCCGAACGCCGCAATTTAAGAGTTAGTGCTGTAATAATTATCGGGCTGCACGCGAACAAGGACCCATTGAGATGACACTGACAGCCGTTAGCTGCCAATAGTCACCGAAAATGAGCGTCGAAGCCTGCACCAGCCAAAGGAGTGTGGGGGCAAAGCTAAAAACGAAGATGATCGCATGCCAGTGTCAACCGGAAGTGGTGGCAGAGAATGTGTTCTTCCTTTAATTACGTGTTATCCGACGGACATGACTGTGGAGAAACGTCATCGGGAGACACATAGACGTTGTTCTGCATACAATTGCAAGGTCCTATCACCGCCAAACGCGCTTCATCTCCTCCAAATAGCCGAGAATAGCGGAGAATTAATATCAGCCGATATTTTGATTAACTAACTTACCAGGAGTACGGTTGGCCTCCAGGGTTAGGTCTACCGTTTCACGTTTCCATTTGTCCTTTTGAAGCTGATGAGGTCCGCCTTCGACTCTTGGTCATATCCGCGTCTGTCACACCTACGTATTTTTAGCTTCTGATAGATGTACCATGACATATCTAGTCCGAATTGACATAAGTCTCTTGATCTTTCCTACAGTGCATATAAGTGGTCGCATTCCAAGATGTGCACTGTGCATTGCGTGACCATCATTAGTACTCGGACGTGTGAGTCTGTCAGTATCCACTCAAGGCGTCGAATGAGATCTTTATCGCGTCTCTTTTACACGACGACCGTAATACTTCCATGATAGGCCGTTTGATCCAATTCCATCACCCACACCAATGTCCGGATGCCCTTCCACGTGGACTGCTAGTTCTCGACCAACGCCTGCTCATTTACTTCGTTTATCGTTATCAGCCAGAAGGTGACGTTCTTGAATCTCATCAGTCTGAGCTCGTCCCAGTTACTCTCTTATTAGTACCTTTTTGGTTTACCACTTGATGTTTTCAAAATCTCAACACACGAAAAGGGAATATATTTATCAATAATATAGTGGGTGTGACGCAGCTCTAGTGTGTTGTCGTCCCAAGTCGAAACCCCTTCTGACGTGAATCTATTCGACCATAAGTGGATAGGCCTATCCACTCAACGAGAAGCATCTCATTTTGGCATCAGGAACGTCATGCGAAGGCCAATGGCGCTGATCATGAAGAGAATCATGAACACCAGGTTGCCGCCGGCAAGCTTTTTCTCAAGAGACACGGAGAACAGTGAAGACGCCACAGTGGGTGCAAGGCCTCTCGTGACACTACCGATCGCCTGTGCCAGCCCGTTGACAGTACCCAAAGACGAGCGGCTGGGAGCACTATCCATGAGGGACATGAGTATCGACGCTGCACCGCACAGTCAGTACAGTCCAAGAGATATGGTAGAAAGGTAACGCACCATAAGCCGCACTATTCGACAGTGCAAAGGTCAACTGCACGGCAATGATTACCCACACGAAGCCGTCCGCACCCCCGGCACGCCGCGCGAAGAAGCTGAGGACGGGGTACAACGCGAGCACGACGCAATAGCTGAAGTGCGCGAAGACCTGGATTTTGCGGGCGCCAAAGCGGCGGAGAACCCATCCGAGGCACGTCAGCTGGAAGACAGCATTTATTAGGCCCCAGGTGCCCATGATCACGCCGATTCGGTATGGCTCGAAGCCGAGGCCCCCGAGTGGGACAGAGGTGGAGTAGACGAGGGGTTGAAGGACTTGTGTGCACATCTCGCTGAACGCGAGGAAGGCGTAGACGACGAGGGTCAGGAGCACGCGTGGGACAAGGAGGTCGCGTAGGGGTGGAGGTGCTTGGTCTTCAGAATCGTCTTCAGTTGCTGCGGCTTCGACGGTGGTGTTTGTGGTCGCAGAATATGTCTGCTCGCTGTGACCCGAGAGGAGGCTCGTGGTAGAATCCGGTGTCGCATATTGACCGGCCGCTGCCTGTTTTTTCTTTTCGCGGACGATGGCTGAAGGGAGAGTCTGGTAGGATCTTCCGTCAGTGATATTTTATAACCTGGACAGGTGCTCACTTCTTTCAACCCTACAAAAGTGAAAACTGTGGGCAGGAATGCGACGAAGGCAGCCACAGCGCAAGGAAGGAAGTACGGGTACTGGTGGAAGAAGGCAAACTTTCCGAATACATTTGGCCATGTTTTTGCGGGCTGCGAGAGCATTCCACCTATGATGGGGCTATCAAATCGAGGATATCAATGAACAACTCCTAAATGCTGCATCGGAACTGACCCAATAGTAGTACCTAACGACCACATGAGAGGTATCAAGGCAAACGCATCCGCCATATTCGTCGAATCCGTGAGCTAAAGAGCGAAGCCATCAAATGGTGTCCTTAATACTCTGTAAAGCAACACACCTCCCCGATGACACTCTTTGACACACCTATACCATCCAGAACAAGTCAGACCACACCAAACGCGCATACGTGCATGCCCAACCCACCGATATTCCCATTAAACACGCCCTGCATACACCGCGACACGACGAGCGTCGCGTAGCCCTTCGCGAGGCCGAAGCTGAGCATGCTTAACGCGAGCCCAAGCGGGCCGATGAGCAGCACCGGGCGGCGCCCAAACCAGTCCGACGCGCGACCCCAGTACACGACGGTGAGCGCCTCCGCAACGAAGAACGTCGATTCCTAAAATAGCTCAAACAAAATTGGAATCGGCGTGGAGGGAAGGGGCAACTCACAATGGCACCTGCATAGTACCCCGTCTTGCGCTCGTCGCCTCGCGTGACGCCTGTATCGCGCACGAACTGGTTGATGAAAGGATATATCACCGTCGCGGTGATGGGCTCAGCGAATTGAATCAGGAAGATGATGAAGAGCTGGAACTTGGGCAGCGGCGTGCGCTTCACTGGCGTCATGGGCTCGCTATCATCGGTAGTGGCGTCTTCATGCTGGGGTGAGAGGAGGGGCTCGTCAATGGCGGTCATGGATGGAGGTGGGCGTGGGAGAGAAAATAAGAGAAAGTAGGAGCCCAGCGACGCGACTAAATAGATGATATTTGGGGCCTGAACGCGTGAACAGAATTTCTGAGTCAGTGACGAGATGTTTATCAAGCTGCACGCGAACAGAGACCCATCGAGACGAAGGCCATTCCTCGCCGGAAACGAGCGTCGAAGCCTGCACCTTCAACCAAGAAGTCCAAGGAGTGAGGGAGCAAAGCAGGCGAAGGTGAAGGCGAAAAACGAAGATGATCGCATGCCAGTGTCAACCAGAAGTCACGGCGGCAGGGAATATGTTCTTCCTTCCATCTGTTATCCGACTGTGATGGAACGTCATCGGAAGACAAAAACTCGTTATTCAGGATACAAGGGCCTAACTGGAAATTGAACCCAGTTCGAAATGGCGTAAACCTTAACAAAGAACCATGCTACTAGACCATCAGGCTGGCGAACGTGATTCTCTAGGCGTCCCGGCGGGCTGAGGGGCATTGAATAGGGCTGTGAGGGGAGGAGCGTCGAAGGCAGAGAGCTGACGCTGACTGGAAAGAGAAGGATCGGACGGAGCTCGGAAGACGATATCGATGGGCAGCACGTGGCCTGTCTGTGGCGCTGGACGGAGCCCTGCACACGTTGCACACCCATACATGGTCCTAACAGTAAACAGATTTAGATCTCATGCGCAGGCTCCTAAGAAAAAAAAAGAAGTGATCGCTATATAATAATATATCATACACCACGCATGTTCACATAAGTCTTGTAAACCAACATTTGGCACAGCAAAAGAACTTCGACATGTCGGAAGAACAGGGCCTAACTGGGAATTGAACCCAGGACCTCCTCGAAATGGTGCAAACCCTAACAAGGAATCATACTACTAGACCATCAGGCCGGTGATATATGTTGTCTGGGCGCTCCAGCGAGCTGAGGGGTAGAGGAAGGAAGACGGAAGAGGGACGAACGCTGACGAACAGAGGTTCAAGGAGGGGACGACATTATGGAATTCGGAACCCGGAAATGTGCGCAACTCGCGCAAGGATCAATTGCGATCGGCGGCATGGGGCTTTGTCCGAGTCCAATGTCTGTGGCGCTCGAGTCGCTCAAATATTTTTCTAGAGTCTTATTCAAAAAATATATATCTTATCGCAGAGCTACGGCTACGAGCAGTGGACGCACTTGCAAGAACTCGAAGCATATTGAGGGCATCCTCTCAGACTAAGTAGTACTGTTAGAGCCGATTGCAGCAGGCAAAAACATTATCTTTACAGTAATCGATTGATCTTGAACGAAAAAACTACTATCGGGAACAACTCAGGGCCTAACTGGGAATTGAACCCAGGACCTCCTCGAAATGGTGTAAACCCTAACAAGGAATCATACTACTAGACCATCAGGCCGTTGGAATGGGTTCAGAGCGTCCCGCTATCGAAACCGGCGCGTGCTTGACAACTCTTGAACTTGAAGGACACGCGCATATCGATGGGTCGTTCGTGGCGAATAGAATCCGAATCGCGTTGCACTTGTCCCCGAATCCTGCGGAGGGATTGGTGGTGGGGCTAGTTGAGCAGAATTGTGCGGGAGGGTAGAGCGGTGCATTTGTGACGATGATGGAATGGGTACGGGCACCGAGCGAAAAGGACCAGTGAAAGTATGCAAAGAATTCTGAGGTTTCGGGGAGGGTGCAAGCAGCAATGTTCATTGCAGTAAACACTGGGGTGGTCTGAGAATCAACCTCGATCGCCGTGATATCGTCCTTGGTGGATGGAGTAAAAATGAGAGATGTGTAGATCGTCTCGAAGGTCTGAGAGCCTTGCGTGCTTGGTTGGGTTGGATCGGGTGGGAAGTGATGAGGGAGTACTTGTGCCTTACAGTGTGGGCATAATGTAAACCATGATGCCAAGGCCGTCAGCTGAAGCAGTCAGAGGCATGCATGACCTAATGACCTGTAGCGACAGCTTGTCTGAACGAAAGCATTGCTTATTGCATAAACATAAAGCGACAGCTTATCCTCGCGTACGGTGTACGGTGCATCCTTGATAAAGCCTATTTTGCGAGAAGTACACGCGACGCGACGTGGGAGGTGTAGCAAGGTATCTATGTCATACAAAACGCAATATTTTAATGATATGTACTCCCACCATCGCCCGCGTCTGTGGGCTGTACTACCCCCACCTCACCCTCCTAACGCTTCTCTCTCTAAGTGCCAAAGTCTAGTTGAAACCCCCCGCTTCCCTTCTCTTCCTCCCTTCTTCACGCACTCATCCCATCCACCCTACACCCAACCCAACTCAAAACACGACCAAACCACCCCCCCTCAAATCCTAACCAAAACGCCCATATAAAGTACCTGCGCACTCGCCTCAAGGAAGAGGAACACGATCCTGCGGCGGCGCGCTGGGGGCGCGAGTGTGGATGTTGGTGAGGCATCAGGGAGGACGAGGGAGCGGAGGGAGCGGAGCTGTGTGGTTGTGACGTTAGTTTAGTTTTAGACGAAAGAAGGTTGAAGGGAAGACGAAAAGGGTTTAGGAAGGGAGACGAGAGGAAAGGAAAGTAAGTGGAAAGAAGGTGTGGTAGATGAGAAGACGGTGGAGGGGCAGGTAGACGAAGGAGACAAAACTCACAAGGAAGAACGCATTAGCAAGGAACGCGTATATAAACAGCAGCGTATTAAGCAACGGCGTGCTAACCAAAAAACTCGGCACCAGCGCAAATATCACCCTGTTCCAAAAATGAGTATCCCCACACCCACAAACCCGACACGCAAACACTCACCCAACGAACTTATACCCCGCATACGCCACGAGATCCGCCATCGCCGCCCGCCCATCCTCCACCGTCCCCACATTCAAAAAATACGCGCCAAGCCTCACAAACGCCACGTCCAGCAGCAGCACCGCCAGCCCGCGGGACAGCGCCTCGCCGAGGACCTTGGTGTGGAAGGACCCCTTCAGCCCTGCATGCAGCGCACAGAGCAGGATATACGTGACCAGCGCCATGAGCGGGATATACAGATCCGGCGCCGCGCGGTCCATCCTCGGGGGCGCGTACGCATACTCCGTCTGCCCCTGCGCCTGTCCCTTAGCGGGATCCTGCTCATGCGCCAGCGGCTCGCGCACCCTCCGCCACGTGGCGGGTTTCTGGAGCCACGGGAACAGCACGAGCCCGAGCTTGCCGAGCACATACGCATTGGAGACATTAAAGTGGTGCTTCAGCGGCGTGCTGGGGAACACGCTCCCGAAGTTCTGCGCGATGTAGGTCTGGCCCGCGGAGACGGCGCTCTGGCCGAGCTGGAAGCCGAGCTGGGCGGTGCCGGGGGCGACGCCCCATGCCTCGGGGATCTGGAAGGAGGGGGCCGGGGGGGCGTATTGGGAGGCGGGGGGGTGCTGGTGCTGGTGGGGGTGGGAGGGGACGTGCGGGGCGGGGACGTAGGAGTAGGCGGGGACGTGGTAGGCGTGTGAGGGGGGCCCTTGGGATTGGGATTGGGATTGGGGGGGCGTGGGGGAGGAGGAGAAGCGCTGGTAGCCTTCGGGGGAGGCGGGGGTTGAGGGGGGCTCTGGGATGTAGGCCGGGTGGGTGGGCACCGGGTGACGGAGCGGTGGGGGAGAGTGGGACGTGAATTGCGACATGGCGGCAGAGGAGGAGAGGACTCGCAGCAAGCAAGAGGCGTGACTTGGCCGTGACGTGGATCCGATAATGCCAGATGGGGTAACCGTTTGACGCTCACAGTCAAACAAACGTGGAGGGCTAACCACTTTCGAATGCAAGGCAAGAAAGAAAGCAAGGCAAGAAAGAAGCAAGCAATTACTATAGATGAAATACAACTATAAAGATACAAATTCTACATCATGAACTACATACAAGGGGGTATATACATTGACAACGAGTGTCTTTGGCGCGTGTCAAGGGTCGGGCATCGTCCTGTGGAATAGGTAGGATGCAGAGCGTATGTAGGAGGGGGCAATTAGGTGGGGGCTATAGTAGGGTAGGAGTAGCAAAAGATAGAGAGAAAGGGAAGCGTGGAAGTTATACAGCAAGAACAAGAGCTGCAGATGGTACAGCACGAAAGCGACGAAAGCAGGGTGTGATCAAAGCAATGGAAAGAGAGAGAGAGCAGGGGTAGGGGGAAAGTAGATAGCCAGGCGCCAGATTTTTTAAGAGTCTCGCTTCCATCAAGGCCTCACTTCCGCCCAAAAAGACTCAACAGCGCCCTCGATCCCTTCTTCCTAACGACCTTATCCTCCCGCTGGTGCGCTGGAACATGCGCCGGAGCGCAATACACCGCCTCCCGATGCATCGCCACCGGTCCCGCCTCCACCTTCGGCTCAAACGACGCCTTCAAAAACTCCTCCCTCGCATCCTGCGCCTCGGCGTCCAGATCCGGCGACACGCCCCGCATCGGGACATGCGCTACGATATTCAGCGGCGCCGGCCTCCTGCGCGCAACGCCGCGCCTCCTCTGCTGGCCCTGGTTATGCGCGTGTGCGAACACCGGCCGCGTAGGGGACGAGCGGGCGCGGGCGTGCGTGTGCGTGGGATACGGATACGGATACGGCGCGCCGGGCGTTTGGGGCGTGCGCGGGGTCTTGGGGGTGCGCGGGCCCGGGGTGGGGGGCACGCTGAAGGCATTGAGGTCGAGGAGGAAGAAGTTGGGGCGCGCGCGGAGGTGGTGCCCGTGGCGGGGGCGGGAGGGGATCGTGAGGAGGGGCTCGGGGGCGGGGCGGTTTTCTTTGGGCTGCGTGGGCCGGGCGGGGAGGGGCAGGGGCAGGGGGGGGACGCGGAGGCAGGAGGCGTCCTCCTCCGCGGGGCGGATGATGTTGGAGGGGTCCAGCGAGCTCGTGGTGCTCATGACCGAGTTGGCGCTGCCCCGCCGTCCGAGGCCCGCGTCTGCGAGGCTCGCGATAGCGAGGCCCTGGTCGTGGTCCTCCTCCTCAGCGGGGCCCGTGCGCACCTCCCCCCCAAACGAGACCCACTTCTCCTTCCCAGCGGCACCCGCAGCACCGGCGCCAGACAGCAGGTGCACATACTCCATCTCCTCCTCGCGGTCCCACCACACGCCGCCCCGCCCATCGCGGTACATGTCCCCCACCGCGGTCGTCGCGGAGGGCTTGGTGCCCGCGGGCGCCGCGGCGCGCGCGTGGGCCGCCATGAGGCGCTGGATGTTCTCTTCCGTGCTGCCGCCGTCGGCGAACTGCATCAGCGCGAGCTCGGCGGCGAGGGAGGGCGGGAGGTCCGCGCGGGGTTTGGGCTTTTGGGGCTTGGACGCGGATTTGGAGGCCTTGGCGTGCGCGTAGGTGGCCTTTTTGCGCTTTGCTATGGAGGCTGCGAGGACTTGGGGGGAGGGTTCGGAGGTTGTGGGGGCTTTGGGGGACGGGGGGAGGGTGGCAGTGGCCGTGGCCGTGCGGTTGCGCGGGCGGAGGATGGAGAGGGAGCGGAAGCGCTTCATGCTGCGTGCGGGGGCTGGGGCGGGCACGGTGGGCGTGGAGGGCTTGGTCGTGTGCGCGGGGGTGCTGGGCGTCTTGGGGAGGTGCACGAATACGGAGGTGTAGCCTAGATCGGTGAGGTCGATCGCGAACTCCTTGTTCGCGGGGGAGGGCGTCTCGATGACGATAAACGAGGGCGTGCACGGGCTGGAGCGGCGGCTCGATATGGAGGGCCTGCGGGAGATGGAGGCGCGCCTGCGGGAGTGGGGCGAGCCGGGGGAGCCGGGCTGGACGTGGGCGGCCCAGGAGGCGATGGCGGTGAAGGTGGAGGAGCGCTTGCGGGCGAAAGGGGCGGTGGGTGTGGGAGGGGGAGGGACGGTGGGGCGCTTCTTTTGGGGCGGGGGTGGGGGTTTGGAGAGGAAGGCGTATGCGGGGGGGTTGACGGTGTTGATTAGTGAAGAAGACATGGGTATCACCGCTGTTGGACCGGTATCCATTAGCAGGGAACAAAGCATATATGGCAGGGATTAAATTACTCACCAAGGAAGGAAGTGGCCGAGCAGAAAGGAAATGAAGAGGCAAGAAAGGAATTGGAGGGTATCGCGGAGAAGATAGAAACAACCCGAGACTAGCTCTGAGACGTTGGCCTTTTCCCTCCCCAGGGCACCATCATCTTATAATACAGTCCACCGAACAAAAGCCAGTCTACGCCTCTGTTCAGCGAACAATAGCACCCCGCCCGCCACTGTTCCCCACTGTACAAACAACCCATAACAACTATTGTCCTCCAAAACACAACGCCTGCCTTTCCAGGACAGGGGCGTCTATTGTACCTATATTTGTTATACTCCGAGCTCAACTTTGTACACCTGCTGCTCCCCGGCCACTAGGGTCTTGTGTCACTCCACCTGCCACTATACAATGAACCCTTGGCCAGGATAGGCCATCATCCTTGTATCCCGGTGCATTGTCCCCGCCTAACTCGCACCGACCTTCCGAACTTGCATAACACATAATTGTCCCTATGCATCTTCTCTGCATTTGCGCCGCACAATCGCCACCACCAGCTGCCTGCCCTCGCATCCGTGTTGTGGAAAATCTCCCTCATACTACCCTGTATACGTACTAGTATACGTGTAGCCGTGACATCCAAGAACCGACCACTCGCTACGCCTCCCACGCCGCGCGTGCTTTAGTCTCGCAGAATAGGCTCTACCTCGAATAACAAGGATATATTGTACTTGTGAACAAGCTGTTGCGATGGATGTTCTTCACATGGATGAATCACGTCCGATTCTGGCGTTCTGTACAATGTACATGAACTACCCTCTCCCACGTCGTGCATACTTCACCCTCCTTCGAGAAGTGATATAGAGTAATGCACGAGAACAAGCCGTCGCTACGATATCATACTTCATGCATGATGCAGATCTCTCTACTACCAGGACTCCGCACAATGAGCGTACCCCGTGGAAGTACGAGAAGACCGGGTAGGAAGAACGGTAAGCTATACTGCCGCACCGTATGGGCTAGGACGTTCTGGCCACCTCGACAGAAACCCTCAAATCCCCTGCATTTTACGAGTGCGATGCCTCCGATCGAAGCAGTGCCGACCGCGCGCTCCAACCAACCCCAATTGAAGTCACAAACGCAACGCAACGCACTTCGGGACGATCTACACATCGGGCTCTCTCTGATCTCTATTCTCCATTCCCATTCTCCAGGACGACCAGCCCCATCCCAGCGTTACCTTTTCCCCAGCCTCCAATGCATTTGGACATCCGCGCCTCGACCACCCCACCAGCACTACTTGCACTTCTCCGTGCCCCCGCCCCCATATTCCGTCAGGCAACAGCACACGTGCTCGCTCCCCCGTTACCGCGTCTGGTCAACTCACCACCACCATCCTACCACGACTCACGAGACACAATCCGGGATACGAATCCGATGCCCCTCTAAACGCTCATTCCTCATATTCACGCATCCCCCCGAAAACCACACTCCCTCGAGAGCGGGACGCCTACACAACCTCCACCGGCCTGATGGTCTAGTAGTATGATTCCTTGTTAGGGTTAACACCATTTCGAGGAGGTCCTGGGTTCAATTCCCAGTCAGGCCCTACAGGTGTATATTGCGGCTTTTTGCATGGCAGTAGTGTGCAAAGCTTCAAGTCCTTATGTACATGGCGCCTACGCACAAGGGAGACCCCGCGTGGCGGGCGTGGATGTATGTATTGGACTTGGTTCCGGTGTTTGGCATTGTGAATGCGAAACATGCCTCTTGACCTCCAGCGTTGAGCCTCGCCACACGGGACACAACACCCACACCAGCAGCTCATACCCAACAACACGAAGAACACACCACCGGCCTGTTGGTGTACATACCAGCACCCCTCGTTCGAGCTCGCCCGTTTCGAGGGGGTGGGTTCGATTCCCAGCCAGGCCCTCTCTACAGTGGTTGACAATATTTTTGCATGGCAGCAGTGTGCAAAGCTTCAAGCCCCTAAGCACACGCACATGGATGGCACCTACGCATAAGGGAGACCCCGGATGGCGAGCGTGGACGCATTGGATTCGGTTCCGGTGTTTGCCTTGGCCCTTTGTGAGTACGCCCCCCGACCCCCCATGCCGAGCCCCACCACACCACACACACACACACACGACACGTACAACAGCACCGAGCCGCCCATACCCAACCGACACGAAGAACACTCTGCCGGCCTGCTAGTGTACCCAGCAGCACCCCCCGCCCGTTTCGAGGAAGTGGGTTCGATTCCCAGTCAGGCCCTTGGTGTATTGTGTCAAGAAGTATTCGCAATCATTTTTGTATATCACACGCTACTACCCGCATGGATAGACGCCCTGGCCCAGGTTGGGCGCGTAGCCTCCCAGCACGCCGCATTCCATAATCCACTTGATTCGGCGTTATAGAGATACGTGGATGTGCGCCTCTGGCAGCCACTGCAGCCGCCGCAACACACAAGCTGCCCTCATCACACACCACACACGAGCCCCGACAGCAGCGGCTTGTATCGTATCGTATTTGGCAACGTGGAGAGTATGCTACAGGCCTGTTGGTGGAGCAGCGCCCCTCGCCACGCGCCACGGTTTGAGCTCGCCCGTTTCGAGGCGGGAAGTCGGGTTCGATTCCCAGTCAGGCCCTCAGTTTTGTGCGAACTCTTTTTTGACTATCGCAGCAGCAATGCCAGTGCGGAAAGCTACCCGTATCGTATCTGGCAACGCGCAGAACACGCTACCGGCCTGTTGGTGGAGCAGCACCCCTCGTCACGGTTTGAGCGATGGGCGCGTCCGTTTCGAGGTGGAGGTCGGGTTCGATTCCCGTCAGGCTTAGTGCTGTGACGATCCATAAAGCTTTTGACTATCGCACCGGCAATGCCAGTGCGGAAAGCTACTCGCATCCTATCTGGCCCCGCGGAGAATACGCTGCCGGCCTGCTGGTGGAGCAGCACCCCTCGTCACGGTTTGAGCAACGAGCGCGCCCGTTTCGAGGCGGGGGGTTGGGTTCGATTCTCATCAGGCCTTTGCGCGGCCTTCCATGAAAATTTTTGACTATCGCAACGGCAACGTCACCATGTCGTACGGATGGACGAGGGAGAGGGCCCCAGTGGGAGGTGTACGCAGCACTAGTACTGCGCGGACGTACACGGTACGGCATTTGCAAAGCTAATACGCCAGACACGCCGCCTCATTCGGCCCCCACAACACGCGACAGCAGGAGTCCACATCGAACATCGCGGAGAGTACATCGCCGGCCTGCTAGTGCAGCAGCACCCCTCGTTGGAGCCCACCCACCGACATTTCGAGGAAGTGGGGTTCGATTCCCAGTCAGGCCCTGCCGCGCTCCCTATTAAAAATTCATTTTTCACACTGTAGTGTGATGTACAATGCAGCGACTCGGAAGCCCGCTTGTTCATGTTTTATGTATGCTGTCAGTATCACGGCAACGGAAATGCCAGTGCAGAAAGGTACCATGTCGTACGTACTACGGATGGACGAGGGAGAGGGCCCCAGGTGGGTAGGTGTACCCTCCGCAGCACTAGTGCTGCGCGGACGTATACGGTAGGGCATTTGCTTTCGGGGCTTCAAGGGGATGTAAATTCTTGAATGCGCCAAACACGCCGCATAGATTTGGCCCCCACCACACACGATAGCAGTACCCCACATCTGACATCGCGGAGAGGACATCACCGGCCTGGTGGTGCAGCAGCACCCCTCGTTAGAGCTCACTCACTGGCATTTCGAGGAAGTTGGGTTGGGTTAGATTCCCAGTCAGGCCCTCCGGCATTGTCCTGGTATTAGGAAATCATTTTTCGCATTGTAGTGTGATGTGCGATGCGAATGCAGCGAGGCCTGATTGTTTGTGTTTCGTGTGCTCCCTCGTTTACGGCCTAGGTGTGTATTAGACCGCGTGCTTTTTGCTTTTGTTGTGCTGATATGGACGTTCAGTGATGCGCCACGGATGCAGGCACAACATGTGGCTGATAACGATCGTTGCTTTCCGCGGGAGCATATCATGCACTGCCTGCGTACTCGTACTGGTATATGCGTCCCATGCTTTAGGGTGCGCACCTGCTTCTGTGCTACCCGAGTTATGAGTGCACGCACGGCGATTACGACCTCAGTGGCATCTGGATTCTAAAATGGGAAGGATTTCTCGAGCGTCGACACTTCGCGCCTCCACTGCATTTCTTGCAGCTCTCGCCTGTCAGTGATGTCAATATACTGCAGGCCTGGCGGTCTACGTACTGGTAGTAGCATGCGTCGTTGGTGTTCGCCCGTTAGAGGTTGGGTTCAAGTCTCTGCCAGGCGCTGGTGGCGAACTCCCTCTTGTCTTTCTATTATTGTTTGCATTTCCAAAGTTGAGGTCGATTGTCATGTAAGGATACCTCAAAGCGTGTCGGCTCCTGTGGGTAGTGCGTCGTGACCCGCGGCACATCACGCGGTAAACATAAACATAAGAATAATTGATATCGCCAGGCCCATGGGCCATTGACTCGCTCTCGAGCCCTTCACACCTGGCAGCGCGGATACTGTATTGCCAGCCTGGTGGTCTAACAGCACATATTGACGTTCGCCCGTTCCAAGGTGGTGTTTCTGGGTTCAATTCCCAACACTGGGCCCTTGTAAGGCTGCCGCAGCCACCTTACGACGCAGTGACGGATTTCGGACAGACTAATGCGCCACGGGTCACATGACGGCCGTGGCTCCCTTAAAATTTCGTTTCACCTTCGTTGCTTCCTTATCTAACTTACAAGCAACGAAGGTGAGAACTCATTAAATTACCTTACATCCTTATCTAACTTACAAGCAACGAAGATATTGTTGTCCTGTCTGATTGGGTCATTTAGTGAGGCTGCCTAAATCGACAGCCTTTCACTTTTTTTTTTGACATCGACATCACTGTCTAAAAATCACCTACACACCCCCTTAACTCCTAACACCACACTGCCTCCTCGGTGCAACCCTTCGACGCCCACCCTGCTTCTCACACGGCAGGAGGCACGCAAAAGAACACCCCAATCCCACCAGTGATCTCCACCGCACCTTCGAGCCCCGAGTCCTTCAGGACCGTCGAAGACGTTGAATCGCCCCTACCTGAACTCACAGAGTCAGATCCACCCACCTCGGGATCAGACGACGATCCGAGCTACTCGGCCTCGACCCTGGGCGCTAATCGTACACACGCCATTGCTATCACCGTTAATCACTGCGACCCTCATCGCCCAATCCAGCCAATGATGTCATTGCTCCCCGTTCTCAATACACATCCCTTGGCTGAAGTCAAGATCGCAAAGCTAAAGGACTGTCCAATGTTGACTGCCGGACGCATCAATGTCGAGGTTTTCCAGGAGTGGGCCAACACCTGTCATCGCTATTCCAAGCACTTGGACAAGAAGCCCGAAGAGATCGTGAGATTTGTGGCTGACGGGATGCTCGAACCACGCTACATAAAGTGGTACCACGCCAACCAAAAATGCATCGACACCCTCACTCTGGACGAGTACCTTGTGGAGTTCGCCAAACGTGCCCTTCCTCGCAAGTGGGAGAAAACTGTCTGTGATTCTATCCTCTCCTCGAAGCAAGGTGACCAACCCTTCGCTGACTGGACTGTCGACCTCGAGAACCTCAACGCTCTCCTGACAAACACCAAGTCGCCTCATGCTCTAAACGATGTTCAGCTTCAAGCGTCTATTGAGGCCAACATGAGCCCTGACCTGAAAAACAAGCTCGAAGATGCAACACTCATCACCACGGAGTTAGCTGACTGGATTCTTGAAGTTATTGAGCAGGACGAACTCTTACAAGAAGAACGAGCCCGCACCCAGTGCCTCATTGACGCCAACAATGCCCTCCGCACCGCCGAGCGTATCAAACGTAAGCCGCTTGTCGAGCGCATCTCGGACCCTGGGCCTCGTACCCAACCCAACAACTCCTCTACTCCCCGTCTCGCCAAGCTCACTGACGCCGAGAAAGCGATCCTCAAGGAGCACCAAGGCTGCACACGATGCCGCATCCCGTATTGCAACCACTTCAACAATCCCGACAAGTGCGCTATGAAGATTAACAACACTTGGCCAGACCCGCTCACCACCAAGCCCATCACACTCGAGATGGCCCTTGCTGCCAAACCAAAAACTGTCGTCACCTATGCCAAGGCCTACGTCAAGGATTACCCCGACAACAACACTGACGAATCGTACGTCCTCACTCCCTCCTCCTCCTCTCCTGCACCACCCAAGATTGAGCCACCTTTCACTATGCCGCACATGATGGCAAAGCTCGATGTCTCGGGTCCGGCTGTCTCCTCCTTTCCACTGTCTATACAAGCAATGCTTGACAATGGCTGTCCTTCCACAGTGATTAGCAACAAGCTCGCCACCCAGCTTGGTCTCCGTCGATTCCCTCTCCCAGAAGAGGAAGACAATCTGACATCACTGTCGGAATCGCCGTTGTGCTGTCGTGAATTTGTCAGACTGGAGGTGACATTGGGAGGAGGAGCATGGAAGTCACGAGTGTTCAGGGCTAAAGTAAACGTCAGGCTACCTGTACCTCTCCTGCTTGGAATACCATTCCTTGTCACCGAACACATCGTCCTAGACGTTCACGGCCGCACTGCTACTGACAAGCATACAGGCTATGACCTTCTTGGGTCTACACCTTCCCCTCCACACGTGTGGGCTCCCAACCATGTTACGCCACCACCTACACCTAAGAAACCTCCAAGAGCTAAGCCTGTCTCTTTCGAGAAGGTGCCTGCACCTGACCTCGATGGACGAGTCTTGCCCCCAGCTATCATGGCTGCTGTCCGCGAACGTGTTGAGTCCATAGCCCTCCAGGAGAAACTCCGAGAGAAGGACTGCAAGCTCAAGGAAACCTTTGCTGATCGCTTCCCTCTGCGACTGCTGGACACAACCGAAACAGTCCCCAACCACATCTATCATCACATCCGGCTGAAGGACCCCAACAAGGTAGTCAACGCACGTGGATATGCCACCCCAAAGAAATATCATGACGCATGGAAGAAGCTCCTTGACAAGCACATTGCTGCAGGGAGAATTTGACCCTCATCTTCAGAGTACGCGTCTCCCACCTTCTGCATTCCCAAACACCGCGACAGTATCCCTGACCTCTCTATTCCCCTGCGCTGGGTAAACAACTATCGTGAACTTAACAAGAACACCATCCGCGACAACTACCCCTTACCCCGGATCAACGAGATCCTTGCTGATTGCGGGAAGGGTAAGATCTTTGGGAAGCTGGATATGACCAACTCCTTTTTCCAGACCCGTGTACATCCAGACGACATTCACCTCACGGCAGTATGAACACCGTGGGGACTCTATGAATGGACCGTAATGCCCATGGGCGGAAGTAATGCACCCTCCACACATCAGCGACACATGACAGATGCACTTCATGACCTCATTGGGAAAATATGTCATGTCTACCTTGACGACATCATCATCTGGTCAAACACTATCGAGGAACATGAACGCAATGTTGCCCTAGTTCTAGAAGCACTGAGGAAGGCTGACTTGTACTGCAACGCTAGCAAATCCATCTGTTTCGCCACAGAGATATCCTTTTTGGGCCACACTGTCTCAGCCGCCAGGATTGGAGCCGATCCTTGTAAAATTGACCACATCGTCCACTGGCCAACTCCCACCACCGCTACCAATGTTAGAGGATTTATCGGTCTCACCAGATACCTCGCCGTGTTCCTCCCCGCACTTGCTGAACATACCAGTGTTCTCACTCCGTTAACCACCAAGGAATGTGACACCATGTTCCCAAAATGGACAGAAGAACATCAACACCCATTCAAGGCAATAAAACGCATTGTCACCAGCACCGAGTGTCTCACTGTCATTGACTATAACGACCCCACCAAGAAGATCTTCATGACTACTGATGCAAGCGATCGGCGCACAGGTGCTGTACTCA
This sequence comes from Tephrocybe rancida, assembly GCA_018858115.1. Lineage (NCBI taxonomy): Eukaryota > Fungi > Basidiomycota > Agaricomycetes > Agaricales > Lyophyllaceae > Tephrocybe > Tephrocybe rancida. The sequence goes on from JABCKT010006485.1 coordinate 72,363, forward strand.
GTTTCGGAGAGACCTGGGAAACGGCACAACCAGTGGCATATGACTCATACCAGCTCAATTCTGCACAGAAGAACTATCCCACCCACAAGAAAGAGCTTCTCGCCATTGTGAAGGCTCTCAAGAAGTGGAGGACAAGTCTTCTCAGAGCACACTTCGAGGTGTACACAGATCACCGCACTCTGGAATACTTCCAGACCCAGAAGAACATGTCACGCCGGCAGTGCTGATGGTCAATGTTCCTTGCCGACTTTGACTACAACATTATCTACGTACGAGGCAAGGACAATACTGCAGCAGATGCATTATCACGCATGCCTGATGAAGCCCCCAATCCTGCCTTTGCTGCCTGTGCCCTAGCACACACTCGGTCCCCAGCATTGAGAACATTTGCAGGTGGCGCTCTTCACATCGCCACTGACGATTCACTCCTAAAGGAGATTGTGTCTGGGTACAAGTCAGACAACTTCGCCAAGCAAGTTCAACACGACTTGGAGATGGGCAGTATTGAAGGTGCCCGTTCTGAGAACGGCCTCCTCTATGTGGGCCGTCGCCTTCTCATTCCCAGCAGCACTCGTGTTCACAAACTGCTCTACAACTTGGCTCATGATACCCTTGGTCATTTCGGGTTTGAGAAGAGCTACCATGCCCTTCGGGATTCATACTACTAGCCTAACATGAGACATGATCTCGAACAGGCCTATATTCCATCATGCACCTCTTGCCAACGTAACAAGGACTGAACATCCAAGCCCACTGGTCCCCTACACCCACTCCTGGTACCTGATGAACGCTTCTCGGTGGTGGGTCTGGATTTCGTTGGACCTCTCCCTGAGGAGGACGGAAAAGACACCATACTCTCCATGACCGACCTCATGGGCATGGACATCCGTTTAGCTGCCACTCACTCCACCTACACTGCCGCACAAGTCGCCGTCATACTCTTTGATGAGTGGTACTGTGAGAATGGGTTAATGACTGAAATTGTGTCCGACCGTGACCATCTCTTCATTGCCGATGTTTGGAAGGAACTCCACAAGCTCACCGGTGTCAAATTGAAGATGTCAACCTCATACCACCCTGAGACTGATGGAGGCAGCGAGAAGACAAACAAGACAACTGTTCAATGCATCCGCTACCACGTGGACCGCAATCAAAAAGGCTGATTGAAGACGCTTCCTTGCATGAGGTTTGCCATCATGAACACCGTGAGCGCATTGACAGGCTTCTCGCCTTTCCAGTTGAAGACAGGACGCTCGCCGCACATCATTCCCCCTATAGAGCCACTCCCCACAGATGCCTCTGCAGATGCGATCACAGCTCACGACATTATCTTCAAGCTCAACATCGATGTACAGGAGGCCCAGGATAATCTTCTTGCTGCAAAAATACGCCAGGCCTACCACGCAAACGAACACCGGGCACCAGAGGACATCTACAAGATTGGTGATCTGGTCATGCTCTCAACTAAACACCACCGTCGCAATTATAAACGCAAGGGCAAGAAGTGTGTAGCAAAATTCATGCCCCGTAACGACGGTCCATATGAGGTCATAAAGACTTTCCCCGAAAGATCAGAGTATACATTGCGTTTACCTAATTCACCACGCTCCTTCCCTGGGTTCCATGCAAGCCTCCTCAAACGACACATTCCTAACGACCCTACCCTTTTCCCTGACCGTGAATATGCACGTCCAGGTCCCATGGTTACTGAAGATGGAGCAGAGGACCACCATCTCATTGACAAGATCCTCGACGTTCGATGACGCGGCAGAGGTCGTCAGTACCTTGTACGATGGATTGGATATGGACCAGACCACAATGAGTGGCTACCTGGGTCGGAGTTGGAAGACTGCGAGGCATTGGATGTATGGGAGGCTGAGAATGGTGAAGACGTCTGAGGTGACGCCCATTTTTCAGAGGGGGGAGGAGTGTAAGGCTGCCGCAGCCACCTTACGACGCAGTGACGGATTTCGGACAGACTAATGCGCCACGGGTCACATGACGGCCGTGGCTCCCTTAAAATTTCGTTTCACCTTCGTTGCTTCCTTATCTAACTTACAAGCAACGAAGGTGAGAACTCATTAAATTACCTTACATCCTTATCTAACTTACAAGCAACGAAGATATTGTTATCCTGTCTGATTGGGTCATTTAGTGAGGCTGCCTAAATTGACAGCCTTTCAGCCCTTCCACAATCGCATGGCAGTATTTTTATTCTCTTTCATAATCTGCAATGTACCAGTGATCATCGGTATGCACCACGCTCCCTACATAAACGCGGCAATGTGGGCTTGCACGGAAAATGTGCTAAAAACTTCGGTGTAGCAACATCCCTGTTTTGTTCTACCTGTTCCGAGCTGCTCCTGGGGGTCGATTCCCGGCCCTCACGCTATTTCCCAGTAGTATATTCTCCTCGCTGTATTAAATTCCAATGCTAGAAGCTAGCAGTCACTATGTTTATGGTCGGTGGTGGGCATGTTCCCTGCACTAAGCCTGAGCTGTAGCTGTTGGCACTTCAAGAGTCGAACTTAAGTTCTTCCGGATGGTGCTCAGCCAGGCGCCACTGCCGTCAGGCGAGCTTAGGTGGTCCGCGGGCTGCGGCACACATGGTATGTGTGGGGCATACGTATCGATCATCGACTGTGATACCGTCACAGTAAGTGCCGCTGTGCCCTCACCTCATGAACGTTCTCCGCTCCCTCTGCCCCCCGCGGCTCGTGTGTGGCTGGGCGGATGACAATTCACCGGCCTGATGGTCTAGTAGTATGATTCCTTGTTAGGGTTTATCCATTTCGAGGAGGTCCTGGGTTCAATTCCCAGTTAGGCCCGGACGATAACTTGCGTTTGATTTTTCATTAATTTTTCTTTTTGTTTTTTCACCGTGGCACTGCAGCGTTGATCACCACCGTGACTATGTTTACTCGAGCAGTGCTCTTGCTGCCATCGCTCGTCTCACCTTGTATCCCAGTGTCCACTTCGATACTGCTTTTTTCACCTGCGCTCGGGATAGCACTATCATGATAGACGCGCAAATATCATCTCTTTGGGGCGGGGACTTTACAAGGACCCTGACGCATGATGTGCTTTCAACAACTCCGCTGTATGCTTCGGGCACCTCCCATTCAGTCCCTCTGACACCTGACACCGCCCTTATCGATAACCGCAGCACTTTCCCTTGTTAAGTCCTCCGTTATCGGATCCAGCCGCACCCATGGGACCTTGCCTGGCCCAATTGGTCCTAGCCGTATGTTGTCCGTATGAATTTAATACATTCCCCAACGTCACTTGACACAGCCCTTTTATTTCACAAGGCATTCGCCGATAATGCGAGACCCCCCTCTCACCCTCGTCTCGGAAAATGCCAATTGTCGAGAGACCAGCTCTTCGCGCTCTGCCGTGGGTCTCGATCCCGCGATCCGTAGCCGTACAAGCTCCTAAGACGCCTCTCGAGGTAGGGTGGCTTGACGGGTTGATCAGCGCCGTCACGGTTGTGCGGGACACGACCGACCTCGCTGTGTTCCCGTACGTTAAAATTGCAGCAAGCTTGGTACTGCAGGTCCTCGAGGTCATAAAAGTGAGTGTCCTTAGCTTGGCGGGACGCAACTGGGCTTGATGTGACTGTTTAGTCGGTGAAGAAGAATATAGATGATTTCGAGGAGCTCGCGCAGAGTCTTGTGCAAATAGTTGTTGCGATACGAGACACACTCCTTTCTTATTGCCGGGACTTCTGTCCGCCCCCCGCCTTTGCCACGCACTGTCAGGCCTTTATCGAGTATGTATTTTATTCGTTTTTGGACTATATTTTTAACAGTGAGACAGTGCACTCGTCGGGATGTTTGTCCGGTTGAGCGATCTATCCCGCCACAGCCAGTCTTGGACGCGATACCTCAAGGCGTCTGCCACGCATGACACCATCGTGCAATATAGAAAGCAACTTGAGGAATTACGAGCCAATTTCACAGTACACATACCTTACATGCCTCATCTGTTCAAAAACTCATGATTATTTTATGATAGTTAACCACGTTGCTGCACCTCAGTTTGAAGATCTTCACGGAGCAACGACCTCGTCAGCTCGGGTACACTTGGGAACACTCGGAACCGCTTCAATTCATCGACGCCATGAACGTGACATTGCGCCTGCCGATGGAACTTTGCTCCACTCCTAGGGTAACTTCACAAGATCCTCATCGTCTCACTATGCACTCATATTTTAGTCTCTCAGGACTTTGCTGATCTCCTCAAATTCCTTTTTCGCAAGCGCCGAGGTCGCAGATACGTGGAGAGAGGGCATTATGCACTGACTACGACCGACAAGGGGTTACCTCACTGGGTGGATTATAACGTGTGGCGCACATATGTTCTGCCCGGGAGCACTTTAGCCATGAATATTCTTTTGAGAACGGGGGTTGATGGGTCGAATGAGGCCTTCGACAGCACGCAGTGCTGCCCGGCGTGTGGACAGGTGCGCGTGGGAGGCGATGCGTCGTGGGATGATGAAGTCACCTGGTGGGGCTTTAGATCGCATACATTTGATGCATACTTCTAACACTCCGGTTACCTCAGCCCGTCGTGTGGGGCGATCTTTTGCATATCCCGGAAAGATGAAGGCACCCCCGTAGCTTCGACATTTACGAGTGATCTTCATGTTCACCCATGGCAGTTAGGGGGAACACTATCGCCAGAAGACGATTTGGAGGAGACGGACGTGAAGTACTTCCGCCGCTTTCACGTTCTAGTGGAGAAGACCGCCCACCACTCGCCTTCCTTGCTCTTGCCCATGGACCTCTGGGCTGGCCATCCAGCAAACGAGTTCGATGCGGATTTCCTGGAATGTGCCAATTTCGAAAACGACTACGCGCCGTGGTTAGATAGATACTCTGACAAGTTTCCAGATTACGCCTTTTGAGGCGCGGTCGTTTTGTCTTTCGTTCTTCGATGTTTCCGGATGCTTTGTGCCCTGCTATTTGCTACAATTGCTATCCTAGTACTGCTGCTTTCTCTTGCTTCTACCTTACAGGGTGTCGAACCTGTGTACATGTACTGCTTGTATCACCGCGATGACCACGTTTCATGAAAAATAATCGACTCACGAGACCTGGCGATGTGATCTGGATTGGCTGTCCATGGTTTAAGGCCTAGCTAGTTGCGTTCATTTGCATATCAATTTACGACTCAGACACATGGCATCACGTAAGATCGCCGATCTAGTCAACAGAAACATCCATGCTCGCAAGCGTATCGGCATCTTCTTCCTCATCGCCCTCCTCTGCTACCGTTTCCTTGAAGCTCTGCTCCAAAGCCCGAAGGTAGTAACTTGCTTTCCACATATCCCCAATCTTAAAGTTCGCATGGTCAAACGCCAACGCCACAATGGGACGGAAGTCTCCGTTCGCTGGACGTCGTAAAGCAGACGGAGGCATCTTTGGGTAACGCGCGGAGAAGTGTGTGAGGAGGACATGCTCCGCTCGCATCCGCTTGCCGATGTCAAGGGCCTGCCCGAATGTGCTGTGGGCCTTCTGAACTGCCATTTCTTCCTGATCGTCAGCCATGGTCGCTTCGTGGATCAGGAGCGTAGCGTCTTTTCCTGCATTCGCTAACGAGTATGTGGGGGCGGTGTCGCCAGAGAATCTGAAGTGGAGCATTAAGAATAGAGGAGGTAGAGTTATATCGATAGAACGTACACGATGCTCCAGCCGTCGGTGTGCCTGATAACAACACCGTAGCAGCGCGTCTTGTGGAGCACATCGACAGTGTTGAAGCTCTCAAGCCCGAGTGCCTCGCGGAGAGCGCTCGAGTTTTTCTTGGACCTGAGTTACATCTTTAGAATGAAGTCTAGAGCACCATCATTACCACATACATTTCAATATCGGTCCATGGTTCGGACCCGCCGACCTGCCACATACCGTAGGTCTGGTATACTCCGGTATTCTTCCAGTGCAATGATTCGCTCATAATGGGAATGACGCCATTCCCGGACGGGTCATCGAGACCAAGGTCCTGGATTTCAGAAAGTTCCCGTATGTACAAGTGCACGGAGCGGATGGTGACGAGGTAGAGCGGGGAGGTCGGAGGCGGATTGAGCTGCGCACAATCTTCAGTTTATATACCAGATCATTGAGAGGGGCACGTACCTGTCGACGCTTCGCGAGGATCTGGGCGAGGCCCATATGATGGTCCCCATGTACGTGACTGACGTAGATGCACTTGAGATTACGCAGCATGTCCCATACGTTATTTGGAGTGGCGTCGTCCAAGCCAAACTGGCGTACAAGCTGGCCCCACGTACCCTCGCCGGAGTCCAGGAGGATATTGCCCCACTCAGGGACTTGAATGAGAGTGGATGAAACTAGAGTTTGTAGAGTTAGAGATTTAGCCGATTTCAGGAACGCAACGACTTTTTGACGTACCGTTGCGGTACTTGCTTGGGACAGCGCTTCCAGTGCCAAGAGGTATGATCTTGACGTTAGCTCCTATTGGGACGCGCAACTTTCCCGCTGTTATATGCTCCTCCACATCCTTCCTCGCCTGCGTGAACAAGTTCGACGTTTTTGGCGGCAGGACAGGGGGCTTGTCGGAGGTGACAGTTTTATGGAAGGAATCGGTAATTTTTGAAAGAGCAGGTGGGCACGCGAGGCGCATATTGAATTCTTGGCCTGCAGTCAAGATGTGTGAGTTTTCAGGAAGATTAGAGATTGCTGGATTCAATGAATGTTAATGAGGACTACCGGAGGTGAGGGGGGCGGGGGGCGTACCTTTAAGATTATGATTTGGCGATCGCGAGTAATGAGGCATTGGGAATATATCAGGATCTAGTTGATTCATGCGGAGTTGGCTAAATGCTGCGCTAGTGAATGTTACAGGGTCGGGCGAATATTCGCGCGACGAGATGGCGTGCTGTAAGGAGGTTCAGTCGTACAGGGCCCAAGAAAGACAATATGAAGGTTCTTACATGTACATTAGGCGAGAAACCGTTCATAAATGAGATATATCTTGGATCTTCTATAACACCTTTACCCAAAAGATGGAAAATGGAACGAACAGCGTGTTCCTTAAAGTCTTCAGGACAATGAGAGCGAAATTTAGCATAAAAGGGGTCTTCGAAAGAGGTGATTAAAGCCGGGATGTGCATGACGGTCGGAATATCGAATATAAGAACCACCTGGTCCTGAAGTCAGCTCGAAATCTAGAGGATAGAAGGAAGTACCTACCCCCGGTGATTCGCTTTCGCCAATGACGTCTTCAGGTCGCACTGTCTCTTCCACAGGCTCGCCATCGACCATGGTTTTGACAGTTATCGATTTTCCTTTCGTCAACTGTGCACGAAGCGGCCCCTGCGGAACGCCCAAAGCTTCTGCCGCCTTTGCGTCAAATTTGCCTCGGATGCGTGGACCGACAATAACGTAGGCCAGAGTCGGTGTAGCTGGAGATTCGAGAGGTGAAGCTGGGTCGTGGCGAACAAATTTGGGCAGCTGGCTATGGAACCCGGCTGGTAGACGAGCGCGCCTGTATGTGTCGACCTGTGACAACGTCAGTCAGCTTCTTTGGCTGTCAACGATAGACGGAGGCCCACATTTGCAGTAGCCTGTGGTGGCGATGGGCTTTCTGAGGGAGTCGACGCTTTCGATGGTGTTGTAGAGCCTTCTGACAACAGGATATGTTACTTTGCACCAAGAATCGTCGTAAAAAAAAAACGCACCAGCCCCTTTGCCTTTGCGTTTACCTTTGCCTTCGTATGGTGGTGCATTGGGATCGTCGCGATCACGCCTGACTTTCTCTGGCTTCGCTCTTGTACCAGGGAACATGACCTTGATCATCTGTCTTCTCCATTCGTCCGCAGCCTCTCCCTCGAGAAGCTCAGGGGAAGGGGCGGCTGGCCGTTTGGCGCCCTTATGCGTAGGAGAGTCTACATTGTCCAGGGCTATTCTCTTTTCAGGTAGTTCGGGCGACGCTTCGCGTTTACGTTTCTGACCAGCTTTGGACAAGTCGGATGGCGATTCGAGAGTTGCATCGAAGGTGGCTTTGGACGACCCGGAGGAAGGCAAAATAGGAATACCGTAGACAGTGATGTTTGCATCTTTGAATAATGGTTGGGGAGACGGAGGCGGAGTCCAAGATGATTCGACAGGGCTAATATTAAGTGAATCCCTGAGGTGAAGATAATCAAAAAAAAAAAAATCAGATACGCATACAGATGGGATGGTCACAGAACCTACCTGAAAGTATACATGCGCATCGCAGACATATAATGCAATAAACCAGGAGGTCCGACGATGTGCAATCGTGGAATCGTGGCGTCAGCAAAAGACATTAACAAGCCTTTGAAAAGTTTAGGCACTTTCATTTGACGCGTTCAGACGCTTTAAAACTACATACCAGGAAGCCCACTGGACCGTTTCGTCCCTATGTCCGTAAAGAACAGACCCCGCGTCCTTTTCCAGTTCGCCTGGCTTTGTAAAAAAGCGCGATTGGTATTTTCGCCAGCATTGAAGATGTACTTTCCCGAATCAAACGTGACGATGATTGTGGGCTCAGTGTCAGACGAGAGGGACGTGAGGACAGAGGTAGACCAGTTCATGGCTTTAGCTTCTGTATCCGACCGGGAACCGTATGGCCTCCGGGGAAGCCAGCACTGGTAGAGTCTATGAGTCCTCGCAACGGCAGAAAGGAGTCCCAGCTTTCGGTGGGTTGCTGAAGTCCACGTCAGAGTCAGCGCGACTCTGATGACTTCAAGAAGTGCAGAGAAATTGTGAGGCTTAGGTAAGGTCGATTGCTATTTTCGGTAGTGGATCGGAGGCCACGTGGAAATCGCGATGTGATCGAAGTGGGTTTCCCAATGACAGGAGTTCGATTTGTCAAACTTCCAAGATAGACTCTTCTCCTTCAAATAACTCAGCTCCGGTTTTTGTCGACATCGCCCACCTCCCCTATACCAGCAAAGGGAGGATACGAGCGACATGTCTTCTGTTCTCAGAAATCTTTGCTTTATCTCGTTACTTGCTGTCTCTGCTGTTCTCGCACACCCTCACCATGACGAGTTGACCGAGGAACAGGCTAACGCGCCCACTGATACTATCCTCTGGATTCATATACTACTGCAGGCTGCCATCTGGGGCATCTTGTTCCCAATTGGAATGGTTCTTGGGATCACTCGAAGTCGTTGGCACGTTCCTCTACAAGTGAGTCTGGCTTTGAGTCGATGTAATTGTGACTTCATCTAATTCACGTTTGACAGAGCGCTGGGTTTCTATTGACGTTCGGAGGGTACATCTTGGGCCATTCGCATAAGGGTCGAATGTTCTTACCCTCTGTGCACGGCAAGTTCGGGTCGATACTATTCGTTCCCATCATTGCACAGCTTGTCTTGGGAATATACTTGAAGCTCCATATCAACGAAAAAACCATCAGGCCATGGGCAGTCGTAGCCCATGGAATCGTGGGGAAGGCATACCCCATTCTTGGATGGACGCAAATGTTGTTTGGTGCCTTGACTTACCTTGGATATTGTCGCGGAGGCAATCTTGGTGAGTTTGCTGTTCGATGCGTCTTCGCTATTGAGAAGTCTCATGCGCAATGTAGGGCAATGCCTTGCCCATTATATCATGGGCAGTGGATTTATTGCATACGCTATAATTATGGCCATCATTTTACTTGTGGGCGAGACATGGGTGAGACGCAGTGGACGTAGCCCTGAATGGTGGGATTCCTGGTACGCGTCATTCGTTTCAGGAGCTTTGAGATTGCAGGCTTATACATTGATTTCTTAGGGTTATAATGCTATGGGTATGCTTCAAACACAACAGACATTGTGCTTGCACTCACGGAAAACGGACACATTTCGCAGGGCATTGGTGGGTTGTTCTCGACTCTTTGGACGTATGCTAATCTTGTCAAATTAAGTCAATACCTTTACCGAGCATCGCGGATCCACTTGGTCGGTGAAGGACATGCAACACACGTGAGCGCACTTCCTCGCGCCTGTCAAAGACCACACTGACGTACTTTGACTGATCCCAGAATACTCGGCGTTCTCTGTAAGGGCTCTCATTGTCATTGATGACCTCTCTAACGCCTGCTGGTTCAATAGGGTGGGTAGGAGGTATCCTTGGCATCTTCCTTGCGCGCAACAACCAGCGTAATGTCGTCCCTGGAGTGATGTAAGCTTGTCTGGTGTATTCAAGCTAGTCGTGGCCTAACCTTCAACGTAACAGAATTATTATGACTGGATGGGCAATGTCTGAACACACCCAAGCACTAATGATCTCCACCAAGGTTAGGCGACCTTCCTATAGAGCCAACTTCCATTGAGCTCATACACCTGTCCCTCTTATCGCCTCAAGGTACACTCTACCTTCGGTCATACCCTTATGTTGGCAGGCTTCACCCGTATCATTGAAATATGCTTCTTTGCGCCGAAGTACTCGCCTGAAGCGACGGATGATGACAACACAAGTGATCACACACTCGCGGAGCGCAGTCCAAGGTTCCCTCCGACGTCCGATACATCGTCGCCCGAAGTAGGAAAGGCTGCTGCCTCGAGAGCTTTCCGCCATCTCCCTCCTTTCGTAGGTCACACTGAATTGTTGTGAGCTTCCATAGCTTACCATATGATTTCTATGTCAGCTTCTCGTTGCTGCCGGGTGGGCATCATGTCAATTGTGATATTGGAATCCGTACTAACGCGATATTCATACACAGGCTTCTGTTCATGTCTGCAACAGACGAAGAACTGAAGTTCGTGCACGAGAATGAAATGGATCATGTAACCTATATCCTAATAATGTTCAGGTGCGTCTCTTTCCTTTCTTCCGCTATATCCTCCCATACGACTGACTTAAAACTTCAGCATTGCGTTCTTCATGTACGCCTTCATCGTCTTCCTCCTCCATCTATATTCCACAACAGGCCGCAACGCGGCCAGCAACAACACTCCAAATGACCAAGGCATCGAGCTGACTTCCAGCAACATCCGAGCGAAGTGGTACGCGCGTGTGCCGAACCCTGAACACGACCGTGAGGCAGAGGCGGCACAGAGGCTGCATGTAATTGGCGAGGACGAGGAGGACGATTAGGATTTGTACTGATCTATCACATGCCTGCTTGGTTTTACGATTGTACTTGCGTGGGGCTCTTAATGTTGTTAGATAGATTGTTGCAGAGAAATGTAAAGGGCCACAGTATATTTGCGGGCTTCAACGAGTTTTGCTGGTCTGCCAGTCTGTCATTATGTCAATGCCGGTCCGGGTGTGCCGTTATTGCTATACCGACAACCATTCAAGCTGTCCTAAACTTCAACAGACTCACCATGGCTGCAGTTGCAGGTAAAACCGCTCTCCTCCTCGGCGCAACAGGACAGACTGGACAGAAGATCCTTCACGAACTGCTCCAATCCCCTGATTTCACCAAGGTTGGTGAATATGGACGTCGGTTGACGGACAAGAGTTCGCTTCCCAGTGGAAGCACAGAGAAACTTGTGCAAAGGGCGATCGACTTTGAGAACCTAGGAGAGGCGGGACTGAAGGAGCACAAGTGGGACGTTGTGTTCATTGCGTGCGACATCAAGCTAGCGACACGAGAAGCATACTGACAGAACACGCGCGCAGACTTGGTACGACGAAGAAGATAGCTGGAAGTGCTGAGGCATTCGAGAAGATCGACAGAGAGTAAGATACCATGCAGTTCTCAGGTTCGCGAACAAATACACTAAACTTCAAACTTCAGATACGTCGTGAATGCAGCTCGTGAGGCTAAGTCCAGCGCACCAGATCAGCGCCTCGTCTATGTTTCTGTACGTGTAGCTCTACCCCTGCCATAGTATATATTACTGACAATGGCCATAGTCTACAGGCGCAAATGCATCATCGTCTTTCCTCTATCCTAGGCGCGTCTATATCCGTTGCCAGCCATTTGGCAGTCCCTCCACGACCACGAGCTTATACACATTCCAGGAGTAAAGGCCTCACAGAGAACGCACTTGCAGCTTTAGGCTACAGCGACATCATCGTCTTTCGCCCAGCGTTCCTCGCAGGCACGGAACGCGGTCCCAAGCAGGAGCTACTTATATCTATCGCAACGTGAGTTCTGCTCCACATTTCTCGGCGATGCATCATCACTCACGGCCGTTCGAATAGCCCCTTATTTTCGCTTGCGTCTCGCTTCTCCAATAATGCGCAGATCCAGGTGTGTCCAGTCGCGTGCCGTTGGAGTTTTGTTGACTGATTAGCGCCGGTAGATCTCCACTTTGGCGAAGAGCGTCGTTGCGGCAGGAAGGTTCGGCTCGGCCGCTTTGCCCGCGTCTGCACAGGCAACGAAGGTGGGCAGTGAGGGCGCGTCCTTTACTCTGATAGACAATCCAGGAGCGCTCGCCCTCGCTTCTGAAGGGCAGTAGATGGTTGTCCTGGTGAAGAGAAGACAGAGCGCATTTATACACCACATACATTCGCATCATTTCTTCGACTTCTGATGAGGCTGGATCCGGACCAGTATGCGCCCACTTATCACTCCATGCGATGGACTGTTTAAACGATTTTTGATACATTCTCTATCTCCCTGAGCTCAAACAGAGTCTACAGAGTATGGGTAGATACAGCCAGCTGGCAGCGAGTACTTGTTCTGGATATAAATCAGATATTGTAAGTATAAAGATACATTGTTGGTGGTCAGGAGTGAGCGTGTTCCAGGTACACCGGGCACCGGATAGCGAGTGAGCGGACGATGTGAGTGGGATATGCCGAGGTACATGTGTTGTTATCCACTGTGGGGAGGAAACGTTGATTAAGGAGCATGGAGATTTAAAGTAGATGATATGATATGGAATGTCATTGACAAGGGCATGAGAAAGAGAAGATTAGCGAGTGTTTATTTGGTATAGCAGCAAGAAAGGACAGGCAATCAGAAAGCAAACCAAAGGGCCACGTATCCAGAATTAACTGAGGGTTGGGGCCGATCTCGACGACGACACGCTGCGCGCCTCGGCCGTCGATGTCGACCTGGATCTCTTGAACAAGGGGAACGGTAACGAGTAGCGCTTGGTGTAGGTTTTGAGCCGCCTGTACGTCTCGATGGGCATGCCAGGTCGCTTGATGGACAGGAAACGATCTGGGCCTGATGCCTTGGGCGCTGCAGTAGACGACTCGTTCATGAGCCACATATTAGGGATGCTCGTTGTGGGTTGGACGGGCTCTAGAATTATTGGCGTCAATTCGATTCGTTCGGGCCCAACTTCATGTAGAAAGCTTACGTCTGGGCAAGGGTGGAGGTGTGCGCCGGACCACTTCGATAGCATCCTCCGATCGATATGTAATTTGCGACTGCAGGCGGATATAAATATCGTCCATCGTAACTGTCGGCGTGATGGACGAGGTCGATGACCGTGAGGGTCGTTGAAGATCACCCAGACTCGTGCGCCTCGACCTGCCAGTAGATATCCTGCTCTCTGAGTCCGCCCACAGTGGATGCAATGACGAGCGTATTGGCATTGGAGTCGCGATAAACTCGAGGGGGAGGTCGGGCATGGGTGGGTGAGCAGGGGTCTTGGGTTTGCTGAGCCGCAGGCTACTTTTCGAGGCGCGTGAGCTCCGCGTGCGCGCGGCGGATACGAGGCTCAGTCGCGTGCCGTCGGGGGAACGGACACTCCGAACGCTCTTGGTGCTCCGTGCACTCTTTACACTTCGGGTACTCTTAGTACTGCGTATGCTGGCGGCGTCGTCTTTGTCTTTGCCTTTGTTCTGGCTAGCGGCGCTTGCAGGCGGGGCTTCTGGCGCAGGTATGGCTGAGGAAGGCGCGAGGGCCGAGATGCGGGGCATGGGGGAGAGTGGCGAGAACATGGGGAGGCCTTCCATGTGCCCGGTGTTTCGTCTCGATTGTATGAGGAGCTCGGTAGGGATGCGGGAGGCATGTCGAGATCGCATTTTGAATTTCTCTGCGGTCTCAATTACTGCCACTTCTTCCCCATCCATGTCATCGTCGTCATCGTCGTTGCCGTCGTCCTCTTCATCTTCGTTCTGTTCCTGTTCCTGTTCCTGACCCTCCTCATTCCCGTCCCCTTCTTCATCTGATTCTAGTTCCAACTCCAACGGCACCGAATCTACATTAGCCTGGAGTTCGTCCATCTCCTGTGCCAGTCTCTCAGCTTCTTTCCAAGCATCATCAAGGTCAGCTTCGAGTTCCGTCATACGTTGTCGCGCATTCATGACGTCCTGCGTTCGTTTCGCGTAGCTTTTGTTTAGCTATTAGATAGTGGTGAGCGCAGTTAGATTGGAGATGCTCAAGTGGGCTGTACCTTTCGCAATGCTACAGCAAGAGCACTTGAAAAGTGATGTTCTATCAGAGCAGAAATCTGCGCCAACTGATCGCTGATTACGAGGAGCTCAGACATGAGCTCATCGCACTCCGCAGTCGTCTGCGAGAGCTGATGGGCAAGTTTGCTCGCCGTTGACACCCCATCGTCTGCCTCTGCTTTTTCTGGCGATATAAAGGTTGAGTTGAGGGCCTGCAATGTCATAGTGCGGCGTTGAACGAGAAATCGGTATTGGGACTGTTTGATAGCTTTGAGAGACGTGAGCCGATCGACCTCTGCCGGGAGAACCTTGTCGAGGTTCTCCAGCGACAGCAGACGGATATAGGTTTCTGGTGCAGACCGTCGTAGCGCGCGCGACACGAGTTCCTGCAGCTCGCATTTCTCCAGAGTCCCTGTACATAATATATTTATAGCGTATTACGGTGGGAAGTATCACGACCACTTACATAGTGCGGCCTCGTGCGGAAGAGCCTTGAATTGTATTGGAACGTTCTCAAATGAAAGTGTGGGCGCTTGAACGAGTGGAGCTGGCTTCGGCATGGCCTTGTAGGTGGGTGGTGGTGTGGGTGAGCTCGTTGAACTCGTCGTCGTTGGCGTTGGCGGTGGTGGTGTGACGACGAGCTCTGCAATGGGAGGAAGATTCCCGGCGTCTGATCGTGCGGGTGATGATGGATATGCTGGTGAAGGCTCGCCAATGGTCATTAGGGAATCACGAGAGGCGTATTCGCTTGGTGATCGGGCAAAGCGAGTGCGAGGGCCCATTGGGGAATGAGCGGGCCTGCTCATTGAGCCTGTCGGTGAGCGTGAAAGGCGGTAATTGGCAGGATCTGTCATCACTGGGGCGTAGCAAGCTCGTGACAAAGGAGGAGGTGAAAGACAGTGGAGTGGTTCAAGTCGACCGTGGCAACTTCGAACACAGCGGCCCTGGGGGGAAACGCCCACAGCAACACTTAGCGTCTATTATTATCAAGAATCCTTTCCTTCCAACGTGCTCCGGCCTTCTGTACCCTGCCGGTACAGCTCGTGCCTGCTATTTTTTCCTACCGAGTGCAGTGTGATGGATGTACCACTGGACGGGGCCATCATCAGCATCAAGGACAGATTGTGGCAAGGATGGCACACCTCTCTAAACGGGCTCTTCGTGGGGACTTTGAGGAGCAAAGGCGATCAGGGCTCATCCTCAGCTCAGTAGACTAATAAAGCTGTTCATCTTTGCAACCATTGGACCCCTTTGTCGTAAAGTTGCATGCGTACTTTACACGGCCCTAACAAAATGTAAATGATGGAGAGTCGGTTTGGAGTCGGTGATCAGTTTCATGATCACAAAAAGGCCACAACCGAGGGCACCGCCATCGTGCCATGTGGTAGTACCCGACGGCGACAAAATGACAGTGATCTCGCTCCGCCGAAACGATTCGTAGGACCCTAACAACATAGGCGCCCAAAGGTTGTTTCCCATTTAAACTCTAAGATATATAAAAAAGCCACCCAATCTGGCCTCTCTAAAATTCGTATTTATAAAGAAAAGCAGTTCCAAGTGACCATTGTCCTTGGAATGACCTGTGACAAGCCTCCAACTCAACATCCCATGGTGACGGTATCATACGGACCTGATAGGACCGAGAGGATTAACAACGACAAGATGAAACGACCAAGGACGTTGTTAGCTCACCCGAATGATCTTCGATGCTCCCTCCGAAGATGGTCTTGACATCACCCACAGTGCAGCGGCTGTCCTTGTTGTCTTGACCTACAGTGATGTGTCTCAGTACTTTGCCACTTTCAATTCCTCCAGAAGGAAAGACTTACCAGGACAGGCAACCCACGACTCGTCATCCTGGATATGCTTCTCACCCGCGGGGTGATGGAAGCCCAAAAAGCGACCTGAGGGAATAATTCAGGATTTGATGATCTGCACCTCACTACAATTCAATTCAATTTTTACCTGGCAAGATGGGAACAAGGTCATTTCTAAATAAAGAGATCGTCAAATTACTCTATTGAATGCTCTCGAGGGAAAAGAAGATACTAACTGGTTGGTGACCCGCGTTACCGGCACGTTTGCGTCCACGAAGTCTGCAAAGGCTTGGTTGCCTACCTAATCAGGGTCTTCAGATCTGAGTGTCATTTATAAATGCAAAATATTAAACGGACTCTGGGCATTCCGTAACCGATAGTCTTGATGTTTACACCGGGAAGCTGAAGAGGCAGGTAGACGCCATTGAGGAGTGCGATCGCAGCACCTGTGCGGGAAAAATGAGACTTGAAACGAGGAACCAAAGCAAGTAACGGACCAAGAGAATGTCCGACAATCGTCACGTCGTTCAAGCCACTCTGAGATAAAGCAGTTTTCACGGCAGCCAGGACGTCGGGGGCAGTTCTATACCAAGGCTCATGTTGAGTAAATGTCAACGGGAAGACAAATGGTCTTCGTACTCTGCGTGTGCATCTCTGAACCCGTCATGAACCTTGATATCACTATCGATACCAGGAAACAAGTCGGGGTCCAATTCACCCAGGAAGAAATCCGCATCCGTGAGCAAAGGCATTCTACGAATTTAATGTTAGCTTCCTTCAATGCATAGATGCTAAAGATGGAAGGCATTTTCGCCACAAATCACTCACAACTTCTTCGGATCTGTCCCCTGATGTGCCACAACCACGGTCTAAAAGTGGTGCCAGTTAAGACGGTTATAGATATGTTCGGAACAGATTGTACGAACATTGAGCGTGGGATCGACGCCGACGTACCAGAACTGAACGTCATCGCCATCTCCTCCAGAAGCGACAGGCTGGAAAGTAGGATTGGCGTCGCAATTCGCTGAATACCCCGCCCAGCTGATTAGATCTCGTGTTGCACACTTTATGAGGTAACGCACCTCCACATGACCAATCCTTCGTCTCGCTAGCTTGGCAGTACGCAGTGCTAGCATAATGTGTGAACGGCCTGAAAGAAGAGATCTCTGACGTGCTGAGCGTCGCAAACGCTGTAACATCCTGCCGCCTAATAGGGCGAGTTGTACGAAGGGGGGCCGCCTGGACACTAACAGTGACTGTACTGAGAAGGAAGGAACTAAAGAGTGTGAAGAATGAAAATGCCATCGCAGAGGCAGGGAAGGGGACGAAAATAGAAAAAGAGCGGGAAAGGGAAACGAAGGCGAGGCGAAAAGAATTGAATTGGCGGGTCCAGAGACGTAGCACGGGAATAGAAGCTTCTTTATATTCGGAGTCACAACGAGGTACTCGACACATTCACTGACAAGACATGAGAGGTGAGAGACAAGCTGGACAGATCGTTGTGTTATGTAGTGACAGAAGGCAACATATTGACTGTGTGTAGTTTTGTAGACCAAGCTCGCAGGCAATTGTTCTCGAACTTTAGATACACAGTTTTTTGAGACATGGGAAGATTTGGAAGTTGCCAGAAAGCAAGGGCGGTTGAATTTAAGAGCGTTGAAACGAGCTGCAAAAAGTTGGCTGCAAAGGAGGATCCGCGTAATGTTGACGGCTGTCGGCCCGGAGCAAAGTCCATCAAATCATCACGTGTTGTGGTCCTCTGTCTTTGGGCTTGGCGCGCCGCGCGATACCTTGTCCTTCTGCTCACCACCGAACTTCCACGAGCTGCATAAGAGACTCTGCTTCCCATGTTTGAATTCGACATATCACAAGCCCGCATGCCCAAAGGGTCATTGAAAACTTTTCTTTGACATCTCCTCCGAGTCTGATCGCCTTCAAGCCGGCCTACAATCGATGTTCTGGTTCCGAATAAGGCTCGAAAGTAATTAGGACGCCATCGTGACCTTATTGGAGGGACTTAGGTTGGGTTTAGGTGACCCCGTTCGTGTCCCGCGACCTCCCGCGACGTTCTGTACCACGCAGACGCATTTTTAATTGGCACCTCTCCGTCTCTATATATACGCCCGAGTCTTCAGGCTACATACGCTCTTTACCACACGCTACACAAGCATGCATTCCTTACTCCTAGGCCTCTCTCTCGCGGCGAGCCTTCTTTCCAGCGTCAAAGCTGGCTTCCCTCCAAAAATTTATGGTGTTAATCTTGGATCTTGGTGCGTCCTTCATTGTCCCCTAGATGATAGTTGCAAAGAGTCGTCTAACTTTCTTTCAGGCTTCTAGTTGAACCTTGGATGCTCCCTGCGGGTAAAAAAAAATATGCCAGACGCGTCTGAGCTGGCGCTAAACGAGATCTTTTAGAATGGGTCGCAATGGGTGGAGAACAGTGCGATGATTGCTCGAAGTGTATCGCTTCAGAGTTGTACGCGCCATGCGTTGTGGCGACGTCTTCTTGATACTAATGCGTCGCTTACGTGTCACAGCGAGTTTGCCAAGGCGTATCCCGACACCGTGGACCAGTCGTTCAATAAGCACTGGTACATCTTTCGATCGCGCCCCGCGAATGCAGACTCATACTTTTTTAGGAATACTTGGTTCTCCCAGTCAGATGTTGACCAATTCGTAGAACTCGGTCTCAACACTGTTCGAATTCCTGTAGGAACCACCTTCTTCTACATTCGATTTAGGAGAAACTCACATAATACACAGCTCGGGTACTGGATTGTCGAGGACCTGGTTGATCGCAAAAATGAATTCTATCCCAGAGGTGGACTCGCCCAGCTTGTGAGTCAATTGAAGTGATATCCAACCATCAAAATCTTACCTACCGTCCCAGCGGCGTGGTTTAAAACAACTCAGCCAGGCGGGTATCGTTGCCATCCTCGACCATCATGCGCTCCCTGGAGTACAAGACCCTCAGCAGCAGTTCACTGGAAGGTCTGTCGCATTGACTTTTGGCAAATAATCTCCCCGATATACGTTATCGATAGATGCACTACCGATGTCCAGTTTTATGTGAGCCTTACTAGCACACCAGCTTCGAAGTTTCTAATGCCATGACAGACCCCATACAACTACCACCGCGCCTTAGTATGGACAGCAGTCATGACGGCCTTATCACACGTCGATCCAGCGTTCAGCAACGTTGTTGCTATTGAGGCCGTCAACGAGCCCATCATGGATGCAAACCAGACTCCAGGATACGGCACATGTTCGTGATTGCACTCACCTCTTTTACACTCGCTCTAACGCACAACTTTGCTACAGTCCAGAAGGAATTTGTACTCGTTGTTCGCGCGGTCGAACTCCTCCTTGGTATACCACCGAAAACGGGCGCCGAGGACCTGGGCACCAAGGTTCAGATCAATGCTAACATCACCATATCTTTGGGACTCGCTAAGCACCTGCCCCCGATCTTCCCCGCGGAAGTCCAGTCCGCCGTTCTGGACGCCATTCCCATCCTCCTTAAGCTTGCTGTTCAGCTTCCACTGAAGGAAATCTTTAATTTTTCTGTATCAAATAAGAGTCCAGAGTCTTTGTATACCAAGTAAGTGGGATTCCCATAAGTCGTCGACCCATTTATTGTGCTAAATGAGCATACCTATAGCTTCATGGATATCAACTGGCAACACAATAACCCAGCCAATCCTGCGGACGCCGCATTCGGGCCACAGATCTATGACAATCATTTGTACTATTCGTACGTTGCGAACATACTTATAGCGCCAGTATATACTCACAGCAGCTCCATTAGATTCGGGGTATTGCACTCTGTTTTTTTCTTTCTTTCTTTCAAAGCTTAATATCGTAACTTGTAGGGTGTCGCAGATCCAACTGAAGACGCTTACCTCAAGCACAATTGCAGTAAGGTTACTTCTTTTGAACTATTCATTGCTCACCACTATTTATCAGACTTGGACCGCATTGAAACCGATGCAGCACTTGGGAACAGTCCTCTGTACTTTGGTGGTAAGCTGACAGCTTGATGCAAAATTTCAGGCGTTGAGTCTTCTTCAGAATGGGCCCTCCCTACTCAATTTGCTGCTTCGGACGCATTCTTGCGCAAATGGGCAGACGCACAGAAGAGGGCATATAGCAAAGGCGCTGGCTGGATTGTGAGTCTCATCGTGTCCCACTCTCTTGTCATCTCAACCATCCTGTCATTAGTTCTGGAACTTCAAGATTGAGAAGTCGGATTTGGCAGGTGATACTGCGAGGCAATGGTGGGTTATATGTATAGATTTGTGAAGGCAGCGAATGGCTTACTGTTCTCCCCAGGTCGTACTTGGAGGGTGTTAGACTGGGTTACCTCACCAAAGATCCGTCTCAGCTCAACGATCCCAACGTGTGTGATCCGTACTTGGATGACGCTTGAGCGCTTGAGCTGTCTACCTGAGTATTACCGAGGCCCATAATGTGCTATTTATAATTCACTTCTGTTTTGATTTTCTCCTCTTCCATCTGCTCTGCACAAACCATGTTTGACAAGCTCACGTCGGGCTTGGGCCATGATGGTACAGACTATTATAGGTTCTCCACAAGACAGCAAGCAATTCTTAGAACTTCGAAGGCGCGTGATATGTTGGCGAATTCTCATTCGCAGCCTTCCTCTATTTTAGGAACTAAGTTACCTCGCCTTGATGACCCAGCGGCTGTAGTGGGCTTCTGGATCCGTCCCCAGGTGATAACCCACGGACTGTCACCTCGCTTCGCAGATTTGCGACTGTCATCGTCTGAAAGGACATCCAAACTGGCATAAAACGCGCACTACCCAGTCAGAGATCCTTGACTTGGTCTGATCATATTCTTCGAACGCCATGAAAGCCACCCTGTTCACCTCAATCCTCTTGAGCGTTCTCTCGACCGTCCACGCTTCACCGCTTGCCCCGCGTCAGAGCATTACAACGCTCAGTGCTGCTCAGATCGCAACCTACAAGCCCTACACGTTTTTTGCCAGTACTGCTTACTGCTCTCCCAGCACGACGCTGACCTGGTCCTGTGGTGGTGTGTACCTATGTTCATTAAACCCTCGATTGTCAGGCTGAGGCATCAATTATACAGCAAATTGTAATGCTAATCCTGGTTTCATTCCGGTTGCGTCCGGCGGCGACGGCTCGAGTGTTCAATTCTGTAGGAATTTTCACTGTCGC
Organism: Tephrocybe rancida; assembly: GCA_018858115.1. Taxonomy (NCBI): domain Eukaryota; kingdom Fungi; phylum Basidiomycota; class Agaricomycetes; order Agaricales; family Lyophyllaceae; genus Tephrocybe; species Tephrocybe rancida. Next base: position 93,663 of record JABCKT010006485.1, read on the forward strand.
TTTGTTCTCCGCTAAACTCACCTATCAACGCAGGGTATGTCGGATATGCGCCAGCTCAAAGCACGGTCATTGTGGGCCATCAGGGAACCGAAATCTCGCACATGTTAGTTGAAGGCTTGTCCCCGCTCGTCCTTTGTGACTGACTTGTATTTTTTCTCAGAGAGGCTGATCTTACTGATGCCGATGCTATTTTGACAACTCTTGACTCCACTCTGTTCCCTGGTATCAGTTCTTCTGTCGAAGTCCACGAAGGCTTTGCTGGCGAACAGGCCAAGTAAAAACAAGGCACGTTCAAACAATGCGCTTGTTGACAGATTCTTTTCGTAGAACTGCGACTCAAATACTTTCCGCCGTTCAATCTGCAATTGCTGCTCACTCGGCCACTCGTGTTACTATCGTCGGGCACTCGCTGGGTAAGTCAGGCTCCACTCATCATCGTGTCTCGCCTGTTTTGGTAGCTGAGCGGACCATGTGCCACTTTTAGGCGCTGCAATTGCATTACTTGACGGAGTGTACCTTCCTTTGCACATCAGTGGCGTCACCTTCACGACAATCGGTTATGGCCTCCCTAGGGTATGTCTCGGATTTATTCTTGTACAAGTGGAGGCCTGACCGCGGACTGTTCTTTCTCTTCCTTTGGAAGGTTGGCAATCAGGAATTTGCTGACTATGTTGATTCACATGTTTCCTTAACGCACATTAACAACAAGTGAAGTCTCTTACTGTTGCTTTACTTCAACCTTCTAAAGGAAATATATACGATTCTAGAGAAGACCTGGTTCCTATCCTACCAGGTGTGCCTGGGTTGTTCCACATGCCCAAGTGTATACTGAATTTCATGTGAAAGGCCTCTTCTTGGGCTATCATCATCCCTCTGGTGAAGTCCACATTCAGGACTCGGGAGCATGGGTTTCCTGCCCAGGTATACCTTCCCCATCTTCTCGGGTGTCATGGGGTGATCTCTGATAAACATTGGCGTCAGGTCAGGATAACCCCAGTAACGAATGCGCAGTAGGAGACGTCCCAAATATCTTCGAAGGGTCAACCTCTGACCACATTGGGCCATACGATGGCGTTGAGATGGGGTGTTAGTCACTCGAAGGTCAGGAGCAATATGAGAACCTTCACGTCTTTTTTCCTCGGGCACTCTTTTAGTGCAGTTTTGATACATATGAACTTGGGTTGTACGCAGGAAGATTGGTGACGGAAATCTCCTCGCAAGGACCAGCCGCCAAGACCAAAATTTATTTTTAGCAATTTTTTAGTATGCCATTCGGCGCGTCATGGTAGTCTATGTAGTAACCTGAAAACCGTGTGAACATCTTGCCTTTGCTCTCAACTTCCAGTGTCTCTCAAAGGAAAGGGTCAGAGATCGTCTACAGTCGCGGACAGGCAAACTCAACAAATTGGATTTCTCACGAACGGCTCGTTGAATTGCTTCTAAACATCAGGATCATGATCAGCTTGACGAAAGGAGTCGAAAAACACATCTCCGAAGTTTTTCCCACGAGTTTTTGGGGGGCGGCCAAATTTTCGGCCATTTTCACAACTTTTTTGATAGCCCCCTTGTAGCTTGTTACATAAATTACAATATACTAACTTGAACTGGGTGCCAGAGCCAGAGCCTCCAGGTTCCCGAACTGCCCATACAGCCATGTGCCTCGTTAAACCAGGCCGGTACGCATGCAGGAACCGCCAAGATCAGTTAGCAAACTAACGGATGACGTCGGTTGGACATG
>JABCKT010006486.1:0-94947 GCA_018858115.1 Tephrocybe rancida
AAAAGTGGTAAATTACTGTTAATAACCTATGTAAATAACACTTGGTTAATAACCCTCGACTTATATCCGCAACACTACCTCAGGTTAAGATTTATGAGCACTACGGATATCACAATGAATTTTCTTTTATCACGCTCATGTTATCCAATCAACCCGTATGCACAACGTGCACTCTCACATCCACTCGTCACATAGATATTAAACTTCTACTAGCTACTTTGACTCAGAAACAATGCTGTAACGTGCCGCCGCACAGTGGGAGCGAAAAAATGGCTCCTGGGGCAATTTTTGGCAAAAATCCCGATGCCTGAGGTAGGCGTCCGGATAAAAAACGCGTTTTTGGAATGCCTGGTCTGCCATCCGGATAAATTTTGGGCTAAAATGGTTCGGATAAAAAACGCGGATTTTGGCCAATATAGGATGAGGGATGTAGGTGGGTATTCGGGGGTCCTTGCGGCAGCTGTGAGAGGCCAATCTATATGGAGAGATATGATGGAGGGCGGCCTGACCCACACTTGACCGGAACCCATTGCGGTTTCCACTAAGCAGCATGGTCGCAAATTTCAGCGAGAACGGGTCGTAACATCATATGCATTATCTAGTGGATGAGGTGGAATTAAGTAATACTCACGAGGGAGAACGCAAAGCCGCGCTTGCTGACAGGTTCAGAAGTTCTAGGTGCTTTTTACTCGTTCGATACTCCAACTCCTGAGCACTCCCCAGAAATTTGGACCCAAATACTCTTTGCTTATTGTTACGGGACGCAAGGTTTTGACAGCGTTATCTTCGTCCCATTCGAGCTCTCTGACAGCCTCCCCTTGAAACTGGCTAATTTCAGAGCAACCTTCTTATGTTTCTTTTGTCCGCACCCCGCATGCAATGTCAATCTTAAGCTTATGATATTCTCTGATGTCATCCGAACATATATAACAGTCAATGCACTATGTATAATTTTGACATTGTTGTCTTGACAGTTCTGACATCCCTGGATACCCTCAGAACCCGATCTACATCCATTTGCCTTTGAGACCACCAGATGCTTCTCAGTTGCCTGCCACTTCCAGGATCAAGGGAAGACTCATGGCTGGTGTACATATCATTCGGAATGCAAAGAATGCCAACTTTGCTCGTAACACCGGCGTGTATGCGATTACGACAGTAAACGAGTCATGAGACGGGCATTTTTCACTTGGTGACCGCGAGTTGAGTTCTTACGCTGATGCGCCCATAGGAAAACTTTGGTGAATTTTTTGGAACCATTTTTGCCATTTACTTTTAGCCGGCGTCTGCTTATGCCTCGGCGTAGCTGTTGCCTGATATACTCGTGGCAAGTGGGGCAATCTTTTACCTATTTAGTAGATGTGAGGCTCTATCTGGCACAAGAGCAAGCACGGGCATGCCCAGGAAGGGTACTTCAATTGCGGCCTCGGCCTGAATAAGTTTGATTATTCTTTACTTCACATAGCCAACAGTTGAGGGCCCAGAACTCGTTAAGAATTCTTCCGGTCAAGTGGCTCTGCGTGAAGAGTCAATTGAGGTCAATAGTCAGCGCCACCGTGCTTATATAAGACGAGATTGTCGGGCAAGCGTGCGTGGTTCCGCAACCTCACAGGCTTGACGTCTGCATCTTCTCCCTTCGCTCAGACTCTGGAATCGATGGCTTGGGGCATGTACTAAATGGACTTACAACCTATCCATCATCAACAAGCCACAAGCAGTGCCAGTGCATCGACAGCCAGAATCCAACCCGACCACGAATCCCCCGTTCTTTCCACCGATTCCAAGACATTGCGCTCTAGTGCTCGGGTAAAAGCAGCAAAGAACAAATCCAAGCAAAAGGCCAACGACCAGGACCGAGACTCGACAGCTCACCAATCCCAACTTCCATCAGCTTCTGCGGCACCGCTTACTGATACTGTCGTGCCACGAACAACCCGTGCCTCTACTCTCAAATCCAAGCGTTCCTGTGAAAGTCTGTCAGTAAAGGGCAAGGCGAAAGCAAACGATTCTCCCGAGGAAACATTACCTCGCACCACCAGAAGGTGAGTCGCCATCGATTGCTTCCTGAGGCACGAGGAGATTAAGTTAGACATTTGTAGAACCAGACGAGGAACTTTTTCTGCGTCTGCTCCTTTGACCATCAACGAACCAGTTTCGGACCCCAAAGGCAAAAAACGCGCCGCCCCAGAACCCGCTTCCGACGAAGAAGACACAACCGGCTCCTCCACCAAGCGCCAAAGAACATCTCACGCACTCCGATCAAACGCACAACCCCCCATGCCACGAAAGACTCGGTAAGTCGTGTTATACATTACAACATTGGTTTGCATATTCTAAATTGGCGGGTTATGGTTGCAGAGCATCTACCAAGGAGAAGATGGCGGCTGTAAAGACCAAGATCTCCGTGGCGAGCTCCTCCCGAATTGAAGACGAAGATGTGGAGATGCTGGATGCTCCCTACAAATCGGAACAAGACGGATGTACCGAAGCACTTGAGACAGGTATGGGAGAGTCAGGCGAAGGCCATGACGAAGGTGATGATGACGGAGACGACGACGACGATGATGATGAGGGGGATGGAGACGTTGCAATGCCATCCAGTGACGGACCTCCAGTTACAGGCATGGATGCTTCGGCCGCGATGGCAATCTTTGGAGATTATCGGCAGTTCGGCTCGTACATGATGTCTCTCTCGTCTCGCCTCAAGACGATGCTTACCAACATCAAGCCTACGGCTGACCCCACCACTCGACTTATGGCACTCCAAGAATTAAGCGAATTGCTCAGTATTAGCACGGAGGATACTCTGGCTGGATCTTTCCAAGTCGAACAATTTGTCCGAGAGTTAGTCAAGATTCTAGGTGGACACGGTGCTGATGAGGACGAGGACGAAGATGGCGATGAAGAACCTGAAGAACAGGACGAAGACGCAGCACTCGCCGCTGCTTTGGCTATGAGCACTGGCAGCACGTATCAAGGCGATGACAATCTGGAAGCACAAGTACTCGCCTGCCGCTGTTTGGCGAATCTTATGGAAGCTCTGCCTGGCGTTGCACACACCGTTGTTTATCACGGCGCTATTCCAGTCCTTTGCAGCAAATTGATCGAGATTTCTTACATCGACCTTGCAGAACAAACTCTGAGTGTGAGTCGGATTGCCTCTATCAACTCCCCGTTTCCTAACGCGTCATCTTGAATAGACGATGGAGAAAATATCCGAGGAGTTCCCCAGTTCAATTGTGCGTGAAGGTGGTCTTGCTGCCCTACTCAACTACTTGGACTTCTTCTCGATCGCGGTCCAACGCACGGCCCTTCAAGCGGCCTCCAATTGTTGTCGCAATGTTGCACCTGAGCACTTCCCTATGATAAAAGGTGTTTGGCCCATCATCAGGAACTGCCTGACCTACTCCGACCAGAGGCTTGTTGAGTTTGCCTGCCTTTCAGTCATTCGTGTCGTCGACTCGTATTATCGCGCCCCTACCGATAATCTAGAGGCATTGGTTGACGTCGACCTTATCAAGGCCATCAACACCTTACTTCTTCCGGCGGGCGGTTCTCCTCTGATTGCGCCTAATACTTACACCTTACTTTTGCGTGCATTGGCAACTGCAGCGCGCGCTAGCCCGAAGATTACTGTTGCACTCCTTGAAGCTGACATCGTCGACACGCTTTACCAGATCCTCACGGGAGTTCTGCCCTTGCTTGTGCAGAATGGTCAGGAGCAAGGCGGTGCTAATGGTGGCCAGGGCTTGGGAGGTGGGCTTGCTGATATGACCGTGATGGAGAATCTGGCACATCGTCCCAAGGACCAGGTTGAAGAAGCCCTGAGCCTTGCTTCTGAGCTGATGCCTCCCTTGCCTAAAGGTATGATAACTGTTTGCCAATGTCTTAACTTACTGACGACAACTCATCCAGATGGTGTTTTTGATCACAGGGGATATACGGAGAAGTCTCTTGCCCGTATGATAAAAGCAAAAGCTAAGGCAGACAGAGCCGCAGCAAGACAGGCCGCTCATCCTCTTGACGCTCTTGGCTTGGTCACACCTTTGCCCGCGGATGCGCCGTCACCAGAAGCTGGATCTGCTGAAACACCCGCCGGCGAGGCATCAGAGGAACCGGCCGCGGCGCCAGTAGCTCTCGACCGCACTGAATTGCTGCGTTCGAAGCCCGCAGTCGTTGGTCGTTTCATGCAACTCATGGTCCCGATTCTTATCGATGTATACGCGGCGAGCGTGATCACGCCCGTTAGAGTCAAGACGTTGACTGGGCTACTGAAGGCTGTTAGTTTCTTGGATGCAGATGGGTTAAAACAAGTGCTCACGGTGCGTGCCACCCATCACCTTCACTACTAATCAATTATCTCACAATCCTACAGTTTGTACCTGTGGCGAGCTTTGCATCGTCGATCTTGTCATCCAAGGATCACCCTTCTCTTGTGATTGGCGCTCTTCAGCTAGTTGACCTTCTCCTGGCAAAGGTACCGACACTATACAAGCCGAGCTTTCGTCGAGAAGGTGTTTTCCATGAGATTGAAGCGATGGCCGCACGACCAATCACGTCGTCCAAGTCCAAGTCCAAAGACAAAGACAAAGATAAAGATGCACCTGAAGCTCCCTCTACCGAGTCTGGAAGCACTTCTCCGGCCCCTCCGATCTCTGGAGCTTCTGGCGCAGGATTGAAGAAACTTGCATCGTTGTCTCTGGAACCCGAGGATGCAATTACACTGCGAACAAAAGTTATCCAATTCAAGTACTTGTCTAGCGACACATCCAAAGACGAAGCGAACGCCTTTGCAACACTTCGCCTCGTGGTCGATCGTATTTCCTCACAAGAAGCGACCGAAAAGGAACTCTTTGAAGCTCTGCGAGAACTTGCGGAGCTTTTCGCATCCCCTCATACCTCGGTGTCGAGTTTCGAACTTTTGCAAAGCGGTGTCGTGGAAGGATTGCTTCACTTTGCTACCGATCAGAACAGAACACGTCAGTTTCCTTACCGAGTTTAGACAATGATTACTGACTATCTGTTTTAGCCGATTTGAGAAAACGGCAAGAGCTCTTGTTGGATGCGTTTGGTGACCGTCGGGCGAGTGCCCTAACTGGAGCCCCATCACCCTTTGCAACTCTGGTCAAGAAATTGCAGGAGAGCCTGACAAGAATGGAGTCATTCGACGTCGTCACGGTGGCTCAAGGTGTTGATGGTGGGTTTCGATTCTTTCCCAGTAGATTGAGCTAACAAGTCAATCATCTTTCCAGACTCGAAACGTAGCTCGCCATCTCTATTGGCGCGACAGCTGCGTCTACGGTTGGTTGCAGAAGATGACCCAGACGTCCCTCGCAGCCTACATAATATCGTGGTGTCCATCCATGCAATTGCCACATTTCAAGCGCTACATGATTATCTACGACCACGTGTGGCTGGGCTTCTAAATGGGGGTTCTCGCCTGCATGGGATGCTGGCGGCGCTTGCAGGTTTCACGGGTGCAAACCCTGAAACGAGTGGCAATGCTTCTCAATCAACAAAGCCACCTGTAGCCCCTCCTGCCGAGAGTAGTCCAGACACCGCAAATTTAGGCTCAACTGGTGGTCGTCGGCGTAGCCAACGGCTCAGTGCCAAGAATGCCATCGCTTCTGGCGACACAACAAGTATGGACACTGATCCACCGGCGGCAGCTGCAGGAAGCAGCGCACCTCAGTCAAATGCTGAAGCTGGACCCTCCTCCGCAGAAGCCGCACCAAGTGATACTCTACTGGATTCTGAGCTTCAGGCCGACTTCACAGATGACGAGGAAATTGATGCTGATGTTTTCGATGACGACGAGGTGGACCCTGATCAATCGGTTTCAGAGAAGACGGTCATGCTGTCCATTGCAGAAGGTATTTGTGATCTATATACGGCCTAAGATTTCCACTAAAGCCAAGTTATCTTAGATGGAAGTAAAGTTGAGGCACAAACACCTGACGGAACCCGCGTTGCAACACCAAACTCATCAGCAAAAGAAGGGCCGCTGCCACCAAATCCACGAGCGTCATTGTCCACGAGAGCCTCATATGCTGCTGCCCTCAAAGCCAAACCCACGGACTGGCACCTTCAGTTTTCAATGGATGATCATGTTCTTCCTCTGGACCTCACTATATATGGAGCAATTCATCAGCACGAAATGCGTAAAAAGCCGGCTGCTTCGCCACCGAACATGATCTGGCAAGGTATCTATACCATCAAGTTCAAGAAAGTCGCTGGCCCTGCTGTACCTTCAGATTGTATGTTCATTTTCCGTGTCTTGTACTATTTTGAAAATCGACTAACCAATTTCTTAGCCCGTGCAGATGGGCTGGAGAGTAACAAGAACCGTTCACCAAGCCCCTCACTGTCATCTCTTCCTGAAGACGCCCCTTATGCCAAGATCTTGCGCCTGCTCCGTGCGTTGCACCAACTGAACACACTAGAAGCGGAGCGGCTAGCCTTTTCTGGAGATAAACGGAATTTACCAGAGTCGGCTTTCGTGAACAACAAGCTGACCGCAAAGCTGACACGTCAACTCGAGGAGCCGATGATTGTCGCAAGGTAAATATTTTTTGTCCTGGGAACTTCCAGACTTCTGATGTTACCACTGTAGCTCTTGCCTTCCTGACTGGGCATTGGATCTTCCACAACATTTCGCTTTCATATTCCCCTTTGCTACCCGCTACAACTTCCTGCAGTCGACATCCTTTGGATACGCCCGCCTTATCTTGAAATGGCAGAGCCAACAAAGCCGTGCTCAAGATAGTTCTCGGCGGGACGAAGGCATTGGTTTTCTTGGACGTCTACAGCGGCAGAAGGTTCGAATTTCCAGAAAGCACATCTTGGAATCGGCCGTCAAGGTCTTTGAGCTCTATGGATCTTCATCATCAATTTTAGAGGTGGAATACTTCGAGGAAGTTGGGACCGGGCTGGGGCCCACATTGGAGTTCTATTCCTTGGTGTCGAAAGAGTTTGCGCGGAAGGATCTCAAAATATGGCGAGATACTGAGCCCTCAGGATTGACGCCTTATGTCGGTCATCCCACCGGCCTGTACCCAGCACCTCTCAGCCCAGAAGACCTTGCCAGTGATGGAGGGCTGTAAGTTGTTCTCAAAATCAAGTGGCCCCAATTCTCACTATATTGTCAGGAAACGGACACATCTTCTACGAGTGATCGGACAATTCGTCGCCAAAGCAATGCTAGACTCCCGAATTATTGATCTGACATTTAACAAAGTCTTCCTCAAACTGGTACTTGGCGAGGATGTCCCTCTCACCATCGCATCTTTAAAAGCGAGTGACCAGCTATTTACTACCAGAGACCAACAACTAACGAAGTATTTTCATTCTAGCTTGTCGACCTTGACCTTGCGAACTCCCTCGAGAAAGTGCAAAGTATCGTGGCTCCCCAACCTCTATCACAGAACAATAAGGTTCGTCTAGACTTCCAACCTCTTACCTGTTGCTCATGTTCCAAATCAGCTTTCACGCAAAGTTGCATTAGTTGAATCGGTTTCCATAGAAGATCTCGCACTTGACTTCACCCTCCCAGGATACGATATCGAACTCAAGGTCAGAGACTTCTTTTGTTGTTGTGTCGTCATCTGACCCTCTATCTATACAGCCCGGTGGCAAAGATATATCTGTGACATCAGAAAACGTGGATGAATACATTCACGCCGTTTTGGACACAATACTTGGAAAAGGCGCTGCAGTTCAAGCAAAAGCCTTCAGAGAGGGCTTTTCGAAAGTCTTCCCTGTTACAGATCTACAGGCTTTCTCCGCTGACGAGTTGGTGATGCTCTTCGGCAATTCTGACGAGGACTGGAGTGTCGAAAGTATGTCCGTCCTTACATCTGTATCTTCAGTGTCTCACATGAGGTCGACAGCATTGGTTGAAGCACTGAAAGCCGATCATGGTTTCAATGTCGAGAGTCGAGCAATCCATGATCTCGTTGACATAATTTCGAGCTATGATAACCCTTCACGTCGTGCCTTTTTGCAGTTTATAACTGGCAGCCCGAAGCTACCAATTGGAGGTACGAATCATCAGGATCATATGCTTCATATACTCAACCTGAATCGCACAGGTTTCCGTGGACTGAACCCTCTATTGACGGTGGTGCGCAAACCACATGAGGCTCCACTCACCGCAGATGACTATCTTCCGAGCGTGATGACGTGCGTCAACTACCTCAAATTGCCAGAGTATAGCTCCAAGGCAGTCATGAGGGAAAAGTTACGGGTTGCTATTCAAGAAGGAGTTGGAAGTTTCCATCTATCATAATCCTCAAATCAATTGGACTTGATCCTGGTTCCGACGTGATTGTTTTGCTCGACAAGTAGAACTAGTAAGGACTAATATTGTTGAAATAGAAATGTTTTCTTCTGTACCGATACAATTGCTTGGTTTCCATATGTATACATCTTGCTGAGACTTTGCAAATGTCATAGTGAGTAAGCAGCGGCAGAGCGTGGCGACAACTTGAAAAGGTGCTGGCTTACCAAGCAACTTGTGTTGCTTCAGAAGTTGACCGTCTACTACCATGTCGAAGCATCACCCCGGTCAGTAAAGCTGCTTTCTACACTCATACGGCGATGTTGACGTGTCCATTCAGATTTGATTATGTGCAGGCGTCAGCCTGGCATAGGTACGCGTCCTCTGAACCTCTACACCAGCCAAGTCAAATGTTCTTACCAATAGCTATCGGTCGTTTGTGCGAGAAATGCGACGGCAAATGGTATGGTGTTGACTTTTCGAATATTGGACTATGCTTAATCACTACCCAACAGCCCCGTCTGTGACTCCTATGTCCGGCCAGAGACTCTGGTACGCATCTGTGATGAATGTAATTTCGGAACTTATGGTGGTCGGTGTATCATATGTGGAGCACCTGGTGTGTCTCTTCTCCCTCACCACTCTCTTTCATGCTAACTGAACATGTAGGTATCTCTGATGCGTACTATTGTGCGGAGTGCACGCGACTCGAGAAAGATCGGGATGGTTGTCCCAAGATTGTAAATCTTGGAGCGAGCAGAACAGATCTCTTTTATGAACGGCGCCGTTTAGGTGCGTCCTCCTGGAACTGGGAATCTATTGTCTACTCATAAACGTAGGCTTTAAAAAGGGTTGATTATCACGACGGCTACATGTTCTGCAGACATTTTGTCCTTATACTATAGATGGCAAGAGGTGCACACCTCCCTACACCGAGGCGCCAGCCATACGAGAGTCGACGGCGCGTCAATATATTGCGTATGGTATGATAGGAGGACTTTCGGTGGGAGTCTCTATGTTGGCCAAAGTCCTGTAAATACATTAGCAACCATGGAAAGTCTGATGAAGAAGTAACCAACTGGAGGGTTTTCATGTCCACCTTGTTGGAGCAAGTCTGTCAGAAAGATGGTTTCAACAAGGGATTGAAACTTACCAAAGACTTGAAGACCAAAAAGACATGTGTGTCGTTGTGTGTGTCAACAGCCTCACAAGCATCGCACAGATCTCGACCACAATAGGCGCATCGAAACCACGCACCCACGATAACATCCATACATCGATCACAAAGAGAAGAGGTATGCTTCAGCTTACTGAGGTAGGCTACAACACGCATAATGAGTTCTCGTTTGGTGGCAAGAAAGAAACTGCCGTTACCTGTGGGGTTTGAGGCTTCTGGTATCGGGCTTTGAGGACCGACAGGCACCCGGTATCTAGTAGATTTTAGTGTCAAGTGGCTCTGGAAGGCAAAAGACCATACAGTATCGGAACCATGGGGTACGCGTTTTCAATTGGTCTGTGAACTGGTCTCGGTAGCTTGAAGAATATATGCATCGGGTCATGTAGGATATATGATCTCCGCTCGCAGTTTTCACACTAGGTCGACGATTAGCTAGAAAAAGTGGCATGCAAATGAATCCCACCAGGTTGTACGCCCTTAGAGACGAAGGACAGTTGGCGCACTGGTAACGGATCCCAACAATGGACTGGCCAATCTAGTCAGTATCTCTGCCAAACAAGCGTTCAATACAACTCACGAGGCCACAATTACTACAGGGCAGGTGATGGTCGTCCGAAGGTGTTGCAAGATGCCTTGCAGCGCTGCCGACCACGGTGCGGGCGTAAGAGGAAACAACCGAGCTGGGTTTTGACCGGGACGCTGATAGACCGACGCTTGCCGCATCCCTGCCTGTCCAAAGGTCTATCGCTCTTCGGCTGGCACTTTCCAGCTGCAAGGAAAGGTTTGTGAATGACACACAAGTGATACACCAATTTTGTCAACACACCTCTGGTATCTCGAGCGGATATGGTATCTTTATGCCATGCGTTTAGCAACATACGATAGATGTGGTAGTTAGATGACATATACCTTGATGAGAATGTGTGAGGAATTGTGACCTCCGTCCGCAGAGTCAAGATTCCCAGGAAGACCTGCAGATTCGCAGTTCGCGCATATGTCCACGAAGTCGCATATAGCACAGTGGAATCGAGCACCGACGATGTCGAGTAAACAGCTAGCGTATTTTCGAATATTGAACGACAAACGATGGGGACCTCGCGACTTACTGTGCACATTTGACACCAGGGTGCTTGAGGGCTATAGACAGGGTAGAGTCAGATGTCCGACTACAATGGTTGCGAACCAACTCACATTGTTCCTCGTGAGGATCCGGGGGAACGTTGGAATGAAAGTCTGGTTCACTGTGAGACCGAGTTTGCCTGTCTGGAACATTGAGGAAAGCGTGTGAAGGATGCAGCTCGTGCACTTGACTACGAGGCACATGAGAACTGTATATCTGATGAATAAGTGGTGCAATCGAGGTTTACCTGTAACACGCGCGGCAAAGATTGATGTTCGGGCATGAGGCACACTTGTAACGTTTGTGGAAGGTGATCGCTTGACAAGTCGAACACTTGGATATCTGGGCTTCATCTTGTTCTGTGGGCATCATCATGCGATATTAGCATGAAACAACAGATGACACGCAACGATCTACTGACCAACATCTTCCCATGTGTTGTGAGACCAGCACTTTTCCAAGAAGGCGTGTCGTAGTTCACCCTTTTTTGGCGCCGCCCGCCGCCATTGGGACGCCGCCTGGGTATCACCGTTAGCCGAAGGTGAGATTATTGGGGATGAGCTAGAGGCGAGCCCCGCCTCAATTGCATGATGGACACCGGCTGACTCCAGGCAGCCAGAACAAAGCTCGAAGCCCCGTGACGATGGGACTCCTGGAACAACGAGGTTGGGGCTCGAGGGAACTGAGGGGAGGGCTCTGTAGCGAGGAGATAGGGAAACAGAGCTCGCAAGGGAGGTCTGTGATGAGATTGAATTGACGGGCGATGAGGATGCTGAATGATAGTAGGGCGGTTGCGGAGGGTAGGTGTAGGTCGGAGAATGGTTTTCTTTCCCCTTTCCCTTGAGTATGGGGTTGTCTGCGACAGGGTATTTTTCTCCACAGGTGGAGCAGACATAGCGAATAGCATCTAGCATTGTTCCGCAAGAGGAACAATCCGTAAGGCTATCCGTAGGAGGTGAAGTGGGGGGCAGGAACTGAAGCAGTTCTTTGTCGACTACATAGTGCGAATTGCCATGAGAATGATTTGAAGGCAAGGGATCGGAGTTGTGAGTATGGAAGGATGGTACGGACAGCGACGCCTGAGGCGGACGGGGCTCTTGAGCTGGAACTTGTTGAGCGGCAAGCCAGTTCAGATGCCTGGAGGAAGGCCGTGGCCTAATTGGTATCGCGCCGGATGGACTACTGCGGCCATCGTCGTCATGAGTTTGCGAGGCAGAAGATCCTGAGGTGTATGTGTAGTAGTATCGCCCACTAGGATCTCTCTCTAGTGCTAGATCACCGCTCAGCTCATCTCCATCCTCCGCTTGGGGGGCGAGGGAGACGTCGTCTGACACTGAGGGTTCAGGAAGCACTCCGAGCATGGAACGTATGGTACGCTCGTTTTGATCTTTGAGCCAATCCGCCCCAATGTAGTTTCTTGCTACGGATGGAGAGTTCACGCTGGATCCATCGTCTCCCAACTCTTCTTGAAGCTTGAGGCGTTCAAAGACAGTCGATGGGTCTTTGTTAACTTTGGTGATGAGTGAATTTGCAGATCGACTGGCCGCGTTTTCGTTCGTGTCCGAACCATCTCTACCAAGAGATGGGCGGGATAGCATCGTAAAGCGTGAGGTGCTAGAGCCAGTATGGGAGTCAGCAGGCCTTCCGAGGTTTCGACTGCCCGGAGGACCTATTCTGGAGAAGGCGGATGCCCCACTATTGTCCCTCGAGCTCACAGTGACTGAATCATCGTCCACGGAGGGAGATCCAAATGAGAACGATTGCTGGCTTCCGTTACGTCCCCTATACTCCTCCAGGCTGATGAGCGATGATGTATCTGAGAGGCTTGGGCCGTCATAGTCGACAGTAATCTGGACCTTGAGTGTCACCCTGCGGCTTCCAAAGCTACGGCCTGACAGGATAGAGGCCGCTGAGGACAAGGGTGGGTCATCCCCGGCTTGGAAGTACTGTATAGCTTCCGTTAAGTCTGACTCCCCGGCAATCGTTGATATTTCGCCATCGTCGTCCTTGTATGTTATTGCAAACGACGTCGAGAATAGCGAGTAGCACTGTTCGACCTATTGAAGGTGGTATTACAGCCTTTGTAAGCTGCCAATGTGACGAGAGAACGTACTTTGTTTCGAAGGAGGTCATAAGTGCAATTGCGTGCAGAGTCGAATGTGATCTTCTTGTTCCAGCTATCCAAAGAGCACTTTACGACGAGCTGTCTGCCAGTCCGATGGTTCATACTGGATACGAAGAGAGTTCTAGGTGAAAGCAGATGATGATTGTTAAGATCTCGAGATGCATGACCCCGAGAGGCAGTGATCCATCGTGATCGGTAAGGTTGAGCCGCAGCAGTTTATCATAATCAGGGACGGGCGCTTGCAATTGAAGCTGAAGTCCCATCACTACATAAAAGGTTTCTTGTCAACGGCCCGCACCACAATACATAACCATGCGCACGCAGCTTTTTTCCCGCCTACCACAACATGGAACAGCCTGGAGACATTGTCCGCCCAGCAGGTGCGTTCCGAGTTCGACGCACTTACCCTTGTTTAGTTTTGACAATCTCTCAGGTCTGCTGGAAAGATACCATATATCGCGATTCTCACTAGGCCTTGACTCTTGTGTGATCATGACAGCGCAGTATACACCGCCAGAAGGCTGTTTCCTAGACGAAACGACTGTCTACGATGCCCTTACAAGAGTTGTTGAAGCACATGCCGCGTTGAGCATACGTTTGGGGCAGGATCCCACTCAAGACCCAACCTTTGAACGTCTCCAGAAGGTCGACCTTTCCCAGGTGGTCGAGTTTGCCGATGCCTGCAGCCTTGAAGCAGCGCTGGAAGCGCAACTATTGCGTAAATTTGACACCACCTCGAATTTACCCCTTTGGCGCGTCGTGGTCTTCGGGGACGGCACTATCTGCTTCGCTTGGCACCACGGCTTTGGAGATGGGAAGAGTGGCCTTGCATTTCATCGCGCTCTTTTTGCTTCTTTGCAGGAGGGCAAAGTTCGCGGCGGCGACCCCGTCGTTATTCCTTCGAAAGACCTGATGGTTCCCCCTCTCGAAATGGCGACTGACGTGTCGCCGTCATGGCGCAAATTCGCCGTAGAAGTCTTCGGGCTGCTCGCTCCTGTATCGTGGACGCACAAAGCTGGGTCGTGGACTGGAAATCCAGTTCCACTGAACATCACCCTGCAGAACCATGTCCGACTCATCGACTTCTCCCCGGATGTTGTTTCGACCCTCCTCGTATTATCGAGGTCACACAAAGCTACCATAACGTCTGTATTTCACGAATTGGCCATATCGGTCATTTCTGGCCTCCTCTCCTCCGAGAAATACAGAACGATATCATCCGGCGTACCAATATCCCTCAGGGATCTCTCCGGAACATCCAACGACGCCATGTGTAACTACGTATCTGCCTTAATGTCCTGCACTGCACTCAACTTCGAATTCTCCTGGGTGCGCGCAGCCCAGTTCGCTGTTGATCTTCGAGCTTATGTCAGGACATCGCCGGAGGAGATTGGGATGCTCAAATATCTGAACGGAAAGTATGACGCTTTCTTCCGAGGCAAGCTAGGGAAGAAAAGGGGCGCAGGGATTGAAATCTCCAACGTTGGCCGCTTTGAAGTCAAGCGCGGCTCTTCGGACGAGCAGACGTGGTCGATTGGGCGCATGGTCTTTGCGCAATGTGACGTGGTACAGGGCGCTGCCCTCAAGCTGAGTGTAGTGGGCGACGCTCTTGGTGGCATCACTATGTCAGTGATTTGGGGTGCGGGTTCTGTATCGGATGGTTTCGCTGAAGGATTTATTGCAAACTTTCGAAGTGGTATCGAAAAACTTCTCAAGGAAGGAAGTTAATGTAACTATACCATAATGTCTGCCATTTATAGCTAGTTCAAACACTCGCTGCCACCTCATCTGCACCACGTTATTTTACCATATAATCTTCTAAAATGCCCATGTGTGGTCAGGGCGCCAATCCCATACAGCCATCCTGCAACTTCAGTTCAGCTCATCATCAAATCTATATCAGGGCTTCCTTGTTATCAGAGTTCAACTAGTACAACGTTCAGCAACATATAAAGTATAATGGTCAATCTTATACATCATGTTAGCGGTAGTGCGCTAGTACAAACGGTACAGGGAAGGGATGGCGCCCCCTATATCGCTGTGGCGGTGGCGGAGAAGGCGGAGGTGGAGGTGGGGGTGGAGGTGCGGACCGTAGATATTGCAGAATTTCTGGGTTCCAGCGGAGAGTCAGGAGTACAGTCGCGAAAAAGCCCACATCTAGGAGCCTGAAGATCCACCTGTCATTGTAATAGAGTTGGTGGAAGACTAGAGGGCCGGAGAGCACCGCGGCAGCACCAGTTGGGGCCTTGACGGTATCATAAAGGTAGGAGCCAAGGAGGCGCCCTTTGGAGAGGAAGGCACTTCCAATTGATGCCACTCTACTAGAGATACGACGATTGTCATCGCGCAGAGACATAGACCTTTGAGGAGGCGGAAGATCCATCAACTCTGCCTCGAATCTATCCTTCTCAGGACAAATATTGTGATGATTTCTTGCGGCAATCATCATTGTTTCGTTGCCCGATGTCACGATCGTTGTGCCGCAACCAATACAAAAGTCACTAGAAGCGTTGTGTATACGATGGTTGGGTCGTTGTGATCCACATTTGAGGAATAGAAAACTCACGTATTGCAACCCCGGGAGAGGCACTGTCGGGGTTGTATGAACGATATACGGAGAACATATATCCAAACGAACTCACAGTCATATGGGCGCAGCCATCATTCCTTTCTACAAGGATATTACAGCCTGATGTGGAGCAGTCAACATATGAGGTAGAAATAAAAGAAAGCCATACCAGGACAATGTTTCCACCCCTTGGTGTTCGCGAGTTCTTTCAGTTGCGCCGTGCCAGCCTTGCATATATGCAGGAGTCGGCGGAAAAAGGAGTCAGTGCTTTGGTTGCATCGGTTGCACCAGTGATGGCCGCACTCTGATGGGCACTTCGTGTACCGGGACTCTGTGGCAACCTTTCGAGGGACATATCCTGATTTTTCGCACCTTGACAAAAGATCAGCATTCATTCGCCAAGACCCAAGTATTGTAGTAACATGCCTTGTGCATTCAATTCTTACTTCGCCTTTTGCAGCCTTCGCGGTCTCTTTTAGAATATTGCGTGTGCTTGCATCCAGTCGATACAGAAACAGATCCTTTGGAATGACTAGAATGGTTGACGCGTGAGCGACGATGGTAATATTTGAAGAAGACTCATGAGCAGTTTCCGGTCTCTTTTGTGCGATACATACGGGACAGCGGACAGGAAATTCGCGAGAACCTATCTTTGAAGCAACGTATCCGTTGAAATCACCTTGACATATTTTGTGCTTGCATCCAGGGATTTGAATTGTCAAGTCTTCGCGGAGGTATTCATCGCAAATTAGGCAAAAGATATCGTCGATGTCCATGAGAGCGTGGTGTGTGGTTGGTGTTAAAGTTAAGGTTGGGTAGACTTAGGGTAGCAGCCTTGAATTCTGAACAAGGCTTTTAAGCAAGCTTCTCGGGTGGACCCACAGTATGCTGCACATGGTCATGATTGTATTTTGGGTCCTTGTCATGGTTGTATTCTTTTACTTCAACAAGAGGTGCACCTTAGGCTAGAATAAGAACCGACATGATAATAAAACGAGGGAGTCGACAAGTAGAAGGGTTGTTCACCTTCGGAATGAGTGCGTCACGGTCCAGTTACCTGATCAAGAAACAAAGCTGCTGCCGCCACCAGAGGGTCCCTTCAAACTTGCTGGATAGAAATTTTTTTGTAGCACCTCAAGACACGCCAAGAGTAACGACACGCATGTGTCAAGCACAAAAATCCAGCGACAAGTTGTGACACGACCCCACAGACATCAACAATTGGCAAGTGGCGGTGCAGTTGATCGCCCTCGACGACGTCGGACGTCGGATAGCCGTGCCGGAGCATAGGCTGCATGATTTTGAACGGTACATGCTCGTCGGGAATCAGCTGCTACCGGGTCAAGCCTGGTTGAGCAACCAGCCTGCCTTTGTCAATCTCCTTCCAACCTTCTGAGCGGATGATGCTGGCGAGGATAACAGGCTCAAAGCTCTGCAAGTCTCCGCCCACTTCGCTTCCCCGCCGTTTTGCCATGTCCACGTCAACCATTAGACCAGCGTCGCGTCCAGTTGCATGGAAGGCTGCTGCTCCTTCTGCTCCCCCTAACACGGTGACTTACGCAGCGGAGTTGCCCAAGCTTCCCGTTCCAGACCTACCAAACACACTTGCTGGCTTGAAGCAGAGCCTGCGTCCTATAGCTTGGTCGGACGAAGAGTTCGCTGCAGTCTCCAAGAAGATTGACCAATTCGCCATCAAGCAAGGGCCAGAGCTACAGCAGAGACTGCTCTCTCGTGCTGCAGGAACGCGGCACTGGCTCGAAGAATGGTGGGACGATGGTGGGTACTTGGGTTACAGGGACTCGGTACGTTCATGATCTGAATAAGATTACGTGCTCGCTGCTCATCTCAAAACATAGGTCGTGGTCAATGTCTCTTATTACTGTAGGTTCTGTTTATGTTCTACATCCGGAAGACGTGCTCATGATTGCCAGATGGATTTGACGAACAACCGGCGCATCTGCCCCAAACTCCTTCGGCTCGTGCTGCTGGACTGGCGCGGGGTGCTATGATCTTTCGCAAGAACCTCAAACAGGGATTAATAGCACCTGACAGCACGAAAGAAGGTCCTATCTGCATGGATACCTACCGGTGCGTTTCTTCACTGACATTTTATATTCTGGATTACTAAAGCAAGATGTAGGTGGATGTTTGACTGTTGCCGCATACCTGGCCCTGAAGGTCTCGACTGGAGCGTGTCTTACGCGAAGGAAAATGACTCAGGAGACTCTGGACACATCGTCGTGTTCAGGAATAACCGAGTATGGAAACTCGAGGCAGCTGAGGCCGGCCGAATTCTCAGCACGGCAGAATTCCAAAAGTAAGCCTAACCATGTTCGCTTCCGGACATGCAATCTCATTTCCTTCGTCAGACAAATTGAGTTCATCTATGAGAATTCGAATGGAACCTATCCAGGCGTTGGTGTATTGACGGCTTCCAATCGCGATGTCTGGGCGAAGGTATGGACGTCATTTTCGCGATAGTTTACCTAGTGACACAGATTCCGGATAGGATTATGGAACCCTGTCTTCCTCTTCGCATAACGCTGACATCCTCTCCGTCATCCAATCGGCCGCATTTGTCATCAGCTTAGAGGCATACAATCCTACAACTCCTGTCGAACACAGTCGCGCTTTATGGCACGGATCTGTCATCGACGGCGTGCCGACTGGCCTTCGTACCCGCTGGGTGGACAAGCCCGTAGAATTCATCGTGTATGACAACGCCGTGGCTGGCCTAATGGGCGAACACTCTGTGATGGACGGCACTCCCACCGTCAGGCTTTGCGATGAGGTCCTCGACATGCTGGCTGATCCTGCCTTCGATCATGGTTCACCGGCTGTTCCATCGACCCTTGCGCCTGCCCCTCTGGACTGGGAGTTGTCCCCGCCGATCACAGAAGCAATTGCCAAGGCCGACGCTGCTGCGATAGAACTTATCGAAAGCCAGGAGCTCGGATTTCTCCTCACACCGTATGGAAAAGCAGCTATCAAGAAATTCGGAGTATCGCCTGATTCGTGGGCGCAGATGATCGTGCAGCTCGCGTATCGTCGTCTTATTAGCGGCGACAAGAGGATTGGAGGCACGTATGAGGCGGCGACGACAAGGAAATTTGATAAGGGACGCACGGAGACTATTCGTGTTGTGACGAGTGAATCGGATGCTTGGGTTGCTAGTATGGATGATTCGCAGATTGGCAACGATGAGAGGAAGAGGCTATTCGCTGCGGCTGCGAAGAAGCACATCGAACTCGCCAAGATTGCTGGAAACGGCCAGGGAGTCGATCGCCATTTGTTTGGTACGTATGAAACTTGTATTTCTCTTTTACCTTTGTGCTAATGCCATTCATAGGCCTCAAGAAGTTGTTGAAGGAGGGTGAAGAGGTTCCGGAGTTGTTCTTGGACCCTGTTTTGCAGCGCTCGAATTATTGGGCTCTAAGCACTTCAGCCATCTTCTCAAAGCATTTCCCTGTCTACGGCTGGGGCGAGGTCGGTTACACCTTCATATGGCCATTCGCAGTAATTATCTAACAAATCTCTAGGTTGTGCCCGATGGGTTTGGTGTGGCGTACATGACAGGTTACGATGGTAAGGAAATGTGTTCAGCTTGCATTACCCCTCTGATTGAACACCTTCCTATAGACCGCTTGCAGTATACCATCACGTCTAGGAAGGAGATGCCAAACGCTCAGTTCTGCGAAGAGATATCAAGAGCCTCTAAAGATCTGTATGACCTCTTTGCGGACGCTGGCAAGTCCAGGCTCTAATTAGGACGTCCTACATGATGCCTTGTAATCATGTATAGAATATTGTACATTTTCGTTCGACGTGGTTTGTCCGAAGTCCGGATTTTTTGGCGATATTTGGCTGTGTTACAATTAGATCGCGTAGAATCTGAATTTTGCGGCTTGCGTTCACCACAAATTGGTTTTCTGCTCAACAGCTTCATCTGTCGCTGGTCATCATGTCGTCGTCAAAACTACAACCTAACGACATCAAAAATAAGTTCAAGCGGGAGGAGATAGCCCGTAAGAACAAAAAGGCCAAAAGCCAACAAAAATTGGAGAGGCGACTCGCACAGGCTAAGGTTGAAGCTAATGATCCTGCTGCTAAGAAGGTGAGTACGGGCTATGACACTGACTACACACTCTCTACTAAATATTTGAGGATATCTAGAAACGTCTGGCCGAAAATGTCCCCAGAACTCTCGACAACATGCGCGAGTTTGACCCCTCAATATTGACCGCCGATCCGAACCAGGCTGGGCCGTCAACGTCGCCCGACGGACCGGATGAGGCAGCAGAGGACCTCGCAAATGATCCTTTTGCATCTTACTTTACCTCGACCGATGATCCCAGTATACCACCCAAGATCCTGATCACGACTTCGTTCAAAGCCTCGAAATCGACGTACGAGTTCTGCGATGAGTTGGTTGGCGTGTTTCCTGGTGCAGAGTTCATCCGGAGGAAGAAGGGTAAGGGCTTTGAGATGGGGCGTATAGCTGGTTGGGCGGCTGGAAGGGATTACAAGCATTTGTTGGTTGTGAATGAGGATATGAAGAAGCCAAGTTCGTCCTCGTGCGTTCAAATTTCAGCTGGCCGTAACTGATTTCAACCTCTTACTAGATGCCATAACACTGGTCCACTTACCTAACGGGCCAACTGCGTATTTTAAACTGACATCCATCGAGCTTACAAAACAAATATTCGTTCGTCCCCTTTTCACCCACTCTGTTTCCCATACCTTATCCAACTACGACAGGGACATGCTCGTGCAACACCCCACCACCCTGAACTCGTTCTCAACGGCTTCGTAACGCGTCTCGGACACGCAGTGGGCCGCATGTTCCAGACGACGTTCCCCCCACTGCCTGAATTTCAAGGACGGCAGGTCGTCACTCTCCACAATCAAAGAGACTTCCTTTTCTTCCGTAGACATCGGTATGCTTTCAGACGCGCCCCTTCTTATCGCCACACAACTTACCCACCCTTTTAGCTATGCTTTCCGTTCGACCGAAAAGGTTGCATTGCAGGAAATTGGACCCAGGTTTACCCTTAAGCTTAGGTCACTGAGAAAAGGGCTGCCCGCCGTGTTGAACTATGGCGAGGCGCCGAAGCCACTAGAGTTTGATGTTTTCGAAACAGATGTGAAAAAGGATAAAGACGAGGCGTCACCCGCGGACAGCGCTACCGAAGAATCCAACGATACCCAGGCTCGTAAGCCAGTTGTCCCGCCGAAAACGGACGAGTACTTGTGGGCTTGGAAGGTAAGCATTTTCCCCCTCGCTGTTTCGAATATGCTAACCACGCCCACTAGCCCGAACTGGAGACGACACGTCGGACATTCTTCCTTTAGTTCTGTTTTTGTTTTGAGACTAGAACCCATTCATTTCAGAATCTATATTTTGCAGCTTAATGCATCACTTAGAACATATGGTGTTTCGGTGTGAACTATCATCATCATTATACCAAGCTGTCAACGGAGACAAGAAGATTTCAGAACCGCCTTACAAGCCCCACTTGTTCAGAGTTCTACACTTGTTCTGCCAACTGGACCGTCTTCGTAAGCAGGTGGCATATATGTACAGTGTATTCTTTTGTGAGAAGCCAATTGACTACGAACAGTATAGTGATGTTTAAACTATTGCTACAATTAAGTTAGTGGGTCGAGCGTAGGGTAAGTATAAGGAAAGAAAGTTATTTATGAAGAGAGTGCAAACTTGAGATACTGTCTACATGGGTCCGTGATTTTTGAAGCCTGTCAGGCAGAGCTGTAAAGGAGTCTCTGGAAGGGGATGGAGTTGCAGTGAATGATAATCCGTAGTGGCTGTATTTGGGCGATGTGAACGCCTCTTTTGATGTCGGAAGTGTCACTTGTAACGGGCCCATAACGACTTCTGGTTCTGTAATAGTGAACCGTACATATGAGTAAGTAATAGAGGATCCGATAACGCATCTCTGACCTGCTTTTCTCTTCTTCTCTCGATGGGAACGCACATAGAGAATCATACAAAGAGCACTGATCCCAAGGAAGACCACCCCTCCTAATGTCCCTCCCACAATTTGATAGATCTTGTGATTCGTTGGCGGGGCGTTCGACGAGCCATCAAGAAGGATGGAACCCTGGCTGGGAGGCAGTGGGGCGTTCGAGATTAAGAATGCTGTCGTGCTTGAAGGAAAAGCATCCGTTTCCTGGGTATCTGAAGGAATCGCCTGAGCCGGGGCCCCCTTGGACTCTTCGCGGCTCTGGAAGTCGTCTAAAGCGTGATACAGTCAGATCTGCAATCCAAGTGACATGCGATGGACGTACAATTAGAGTATGGAGACCTCTTGCTGATTTGGGAAGGCAGTTTCATATCAGAGCGTCCAGCGTCTGATAAGTCAGTTAAAGTATAGGGAGCCATTGTGGTGAAATGTCAAAAGAGATATTTAGGCAGTGGGACAAGACAGGCCGGCTTTTAAGTGACGATGGGACGGGACATTACTTAGGGCCATTGCCGTAACGCATAAGCTTGTCATTACACTGTCATAGTTATATCAGTCATTAACTGACACCAGGATAGTGGCTACCGAGTGTGATTAGGACCAGGCAGGTGTCCGCTGGGCATGAAAACCCACCCAAAGCTCTATGAAGTTCCGAGAAGGAGGATTGAGAGAAGCTGGCCATAAGTCCAGAGTCATGCGTATGTCAGGCAACGTCAGAGAGGAAACTGAGTTGAAACTGAGCCTTCAGAGAGACACCATTGTGGTTTTCATTGGGTGTTCATAGAACTGTCTGGTGACGTGCATCCATCAGACGTTTGATGCGAAAAGGCCAGACAAAAAGGGGAATGGTCGGATGCTAGTCCAAATGCAGATGGAAAAGGGTTTCGACTGGTGTCGACCATGGTCACCGGCTGCCATGAGGCACTGTCGCGACTGCTCGAAGCCGAAAATAGTGAGTGCCACTGAGAGTCTTGTCGGACGTTGGTCGGGGGCTGCTAACTTATGATGAGTTGTTGATCCGATCAAATATTTTAACCCCTCCGAACATCCTTGCTCAGAACCGTGCGCATTAAAATTTCATTGACATTCACCATGAATCTCCCCGCGAAAAACGAGCAATATGGGACCAAAGATTACTGGTACAAATATGATCTCTCACGTCTCTTTCTTTACGCTCAGATCGTCTAGGGATCAACGTTACGCTCAGTAAAACTCCTCTGTACATTCGGCAGCCTCATCCTCACCTCAAACACGTCAGGGAAGCCGACGATGGCCATTTTGATTGGTTCAAGTCCTATGCTGACTTGGCAGTTTTCATTCGGGACCTCGTTCCCGACAAGACCTCAAGAATTTTGATGCTGGGATGTGGGAACTCGAAACTTTCTGAAGAGGTAGGTTTGAGATGGCAACTGGATTGTCCAGGGGCTAACAGCTTTAGAGATGTGGGAGGATGGGTATAAGAACATAGTGAACACCGACGTTCGTACACTATCTGAGTCTCTCAGCTATGAACCCTTGACCGAGTGGATGTAGTATTCATCTGTTGTTGTGGAACAAATGCAACGGCGACACGGTGCGCTTCGGCCAGAGATGGAGTGTAGGAGGTTGATGATTCTCAGTCATCCAGGTGCTCATACGCTTTGCAGGGCACGAAATGGATGTCCGTGATCTGAAGTTCGACAACGACTCATTCGATTTTGCGATTGATAAAGGTCGGCTGCGCAAGTTCAAATTTCCTGTCATTGTGCTGAACCTGTCTGCCATCGATTAAAGGGACCATGGATGCCATGATGACGTCCAAGGGGGATGTCTGGGTACGAACACCGAGTGTTATTGTGGTGTTAATACTAAGCTGACATTGATATTAGGACCCTCCCGAACAAGTCATTCAAGATTGTACCAAAGAAGTAGATGAAACCCTAAGGTTCGCAGGAAATGAAAATGCTCCACGGAGGCTACTGAGTAACTCGTTTTTAGGGTTCTCCGAAAAGGGAAAGGGATCTTCTTGTACTTGACCTTCGGACAACCCCATTTTCGAAAACGATACTTGACCCGACCTGGAACAACGCTAGAAATAAAGCAATTAGGTGAAGCTTTCCACTATTATTTATATGTTATCCGTACCTAGGGTCAGCATCGCCGTTATATAAGGGGGTTGTTATGGAGGTTGCAAGGTGCTTGCAAGTGTGCATGAATGTAGCCCTGTCTCATATGTAGAAACATTGGCTTTTCGCTCGGGAAACAGCATCATCGTTGGACTGGTGAGAGCAAAGTCGGTCCCCCCCAGTTATAGTTGTATGTGGCGCGGTTGATACCTGATAGGCGCTCAAAGTCGCTCGAGAAGGATACTATCTATCAGGAGAAAAAGGTTGCATAAGAGGCTGAGCGCACAGTGGAGTACATAGCGCCAATAGCCTTGCCTTTTGCCTCACTTGGTATCATGAGGCGATGTTGAGGTGGCGCACGCTCATCCTCAACGCTTGTTGACCCGAATGCCCTCATTACTACGGAATAGTACTGTACCCCACTTCAGAGCATACCTTTTGAAGAGACACTGCTTGCCCCGACTAGAAGTTGAAACAGCACTGATGGTGAAGCAATTAGTGAAAGTATTCCACTAGTATACACATTATCTGTACATAGAACCACCAGCGTTGTATGTGACATCAGAACAGGAACTTGACGTTCTTGTAAAAATCAAGCATCGGATTCTCCCCATTAAGGAGGCGTGTCTTGCTCAAATCCGCGTAGGTCTCCATGAACTCCGAGTGCGTAAAAACACTGGATTTACGCTCCCCTACGGGAAGTCCGCTGGACGAAGTAACACCGTCAAGGGGACTCCTTCGGTCATTAGACCGGTGTGAGGAAAAGTAACCCTGCCCTAACGATATGGATGTCGAAGTTGTCATGAGTGGCGTTGATCGCGAGTCTGAGTCGCTTGAAGGACGATGATGCGAAATCATACATTCATACATGTCGCGTAGGTGCTCGAAGTTCGTGGGGAAGAATATGTCGAAGTAGCCCTGTTTCACGAGGAGGGTGCTGCACGGTACTGTGACGTTTCGGAACCTTGTTTGGACAACAGGTGCGTTGATACCACTGACTGTATCGGGAAGGGATGAGAAGTCGGAGAGGAGGAGACGATGTCGGGGGAAGTGGTTGCGGAGCGTCCGTAAAAGACTGACAAGGCGAGTGGGGATGTATTCCTCCTTTGAGAGGTTGGGAGCAAATGGCATGGACAAATAGAGTTTCCGCAACGCCTTGGAAGACTGCAAAAACCTGCTGACAGGTAGAGGATGTCTGAGGCGGCGGCGTAGGGCCAAAAACTCAGTAATCAGAGGGTCGGACACCGGTGTGTAGATTGTGTCGAAATCGCCCTGGGAGTCAACAGTAACGACGCCTTGATACGGTTCGAGCGTCTTGAGGTCGTAACGTACCACGTCATGTGCAAAATTGTCCTAAAGAGAGATGACCTTCGATAACATGGAATGCAAATTGGGCAGCTTACGATGACCTCCATGGCTACAAAAAAGCAAGGTGCAGGCTCTCTAGTCTTCCAATGAAAGATACTCTTGTGCGTCACCCGAACATTTGGGTGGACCTTGGACAATCTTTGCTTCTGCAGCTTAACCAAACTTCCACTGATTTCGATGATATTGTACTTCGTTCGCTCGTACACCTCAGGGTAGGCCTCTTGAAGGAAGTTGAGAATATCCATGGCTAACGTTCCATTTCCTGCTCCAATTTCGTATATGATGAAATCTTCATATGGGAAGTACTTCAACAGATATTCTGCGACTAGGCACTGGGCGATCGCTCGGCCAAACCAAGGCTACAAAACCAAGGTCACTTCAAAGTTACAAAGCAAGGGAATTTGAAAAAGACATACTTTGAAAAGCTCTGTTGGTGTATGCCACAGTTGCTTGCCAGGCCCGTCGTGCTTGTCGGCACCATAAGCTGCATATTTTTGCGCAACTTCCTCCTGGAACTCTGCCGAGTCCCTGAGTGAGTCAAAGTTCACGGTGCTATCGTCTGTATTGAAGATGATCGCTTGTTTTGGGAAGTAGCCATAGTTTGGATTGTATAATGAATCTTCAATGAAGTCGCGCATGAGCATCTGCACGCCACGGGGGGGCTCGGTTCCATTTTCCAAAGCATTCGCAGTGACGACCTTGAGGTCAGGAGGTACCGTTTCGGACGTCTGTACGAACGGAGAAGTGTTGTAGTTCCACTTGTCGCGTGGTACGTTTAAATCGTGTTTGGCAGCAGTTTTTGACTTGGCGGTCCCAGCTTTCGAAGACGTCGAGTAAGAACTGCACCGCAGCAAGCTATACGCCGGGCGTTTCCAAAGACATCGAGTGGAGGCTGCGCCCAAGGTTTGCATAGACGCAAGGGCCTGCAGAGCATGAACAAGTACGAAGTCAAGAAAGAAACAGATTCTTGATCGGAAGCAACGCGACCCCACACGTGACAGGCAAAAGTCCTTCAACTGAGTCGACCTCCAAGCTATCGAGTCTGGACATCCTATCGACTTACTTGACTGTAAACCAAAGGAGACATATACAGGACTGGTCAAGAAACAATGACTTCGGTTGGGAGACTTGTGGAGACCTGGATGGCGTCTGCAAGAGACGAGGAGATCACTGCAATTGTATCAGGCATGTCTTCAAATTACATCTTCCCCTGCTCGTGAGCTGAGGATAGGCCAGAGATCGCCAATGACAGGCTCATGCTCTTGGATGTTGTGAAAGCACTGGGGGAATACCTGACCTCTGAAGAAGATGAGCTTCGGGCTAAAGGTGAATGAATCTAATTACCAGATACAAGTTCTACTCTTGTTAATCGTGTCTATCAGGCGTTGACCTCTTATCCTCAATCCTTGGTAATACCCCAGCCGAGAAAATCAACCGCCAATCCGGTACGACCCCTCTGTCATTTAACGTGATCGCCATTGTCATCTTATCTTACCAGCTATGCCCCAGTTCGTGTTCTTACGACCTTCTATTGTTCAAAGTTGGACGATACAGAAACGATAATACCGGCATTGAAGGGGTTAAGCACGTTGACCGCGCTCCCTTCATGCTCTTCGAGCGACGCTACTTCTATCGTACAGGCGTAAGTTCTTGCTAGATCTATCTTTGTAATGCTCACCTGGCATTCCAGTGTTTTTGTGCACGTCCGAATGAAGGCCTTTGTCCATGCAGTCAGGTTCCAGGTCTTTTCGATCATCGACAATCTTATGGCGCGAAATCGAGACGGTCCGTGACGCGCCATTTTTTTTGGTCGCACCCATTGACGTTTCACAGCATTAAAGCAGCTTGGGAAGGCATTCCTTTCAGGTTATGTAACTTTGGCCGAAGGCGAAAAAGATCCCCGAAATTTGCTGGTAGCTTTTGCAATTGCTCGTGTGATCCTTATCGAGTTCGACATCTCATCAGAGCACGTCGAGGTGTGTTGTACCACAGGATCCTGCAAACTCTTTTAACGCAAGCTATATTCAGTCTCTATTCAACATAACCTATTGTTATTTTCCGATCACATTCCGACCACCACCTAACGACCCTTACGGAATAACCACAGAGGATCTCCGAACCGCGCTCAGGTAAGAACCGCGCTGGAATTCACACTTGATATCATCTAAATAATCTGCAGAGGTTGCCTCAGTGCATCCCCAACTTTTGGTCCTCTTGCCATACCCGTCTTCTTGGAGAAGCTCATGGCTGGTTCCCCGACGACAAAGGTACGACTGCTTCCGGTTAAATGCCTGATCCCAACTCAATCCATGCATGCAGAGAGACACCCTCGAGACTATGTCTACGTGTTTCCCTGTCTATGGTTCCACGTTAGCTCGCGTTTCAGCACGCAAGCTATGGAATGCTCTTAAATTAGAGGCAGGTCTTGTTTTTCAGCCTCCAGAACAACGCCCTCACACATACTATCAGATATTCCAACCTACTGATCCGCAGACCGAAGAGCAAGCGCTCAAGACTACACAAGCGCTAGTCGAAACAATATACACACACGAAGAAGATGCAATCGAGTCGGACGACGACGTCCAGGGACTTGCTAGAGACGTATGCGAAGAATGCATCAACATTCTACGTGAACCAGAGAAGAACCAAGCAAAGCCTGCGATCAAAGTCCTTTGCGCCTTTATGTCCACAACGCGTACGTCTTCAATCTTCGCAAATGTTGTATATCCATACCTGCACCTCCAGCGTCTGTGTCGCGATATACGTTGTCTCAAGCCATTCCCCACCTTGTGAAGCTCTTCTTAAACCCTGATGAAGTCTCCAACCGACCTCCGATACTCATCTTGCTCGCCGACTTGGTCAACGCAGCTCGAGATTCCTTACTATCAGAGGTAACGGACAAAACACCTATTCCAATGATGCTCTACAAGGACGAGGTCATTGGTGTCGTGAGCGCTGGTTTAAAAACAGCTGCTTCTCGTATCCCGGCCATTGCTTTGCTCAGAGGTCTGATCACCACCAAAAGACTTCTGTCAGACGAAGAGTTAGGCTTTGTTGTCCACTCCGTGAACGAAGTGTTCAGTGATGAGGAGGCCGGCAACGATGATTTCAGGTATGAAATATACGCTTGCGGACTACGTGGTGTATTTACGCCATTTTAGTGATTCTGCGATATTGGACGTTTTGAAGACAATCTCCCAGACTGCACCACAACACCTCGAGGAGCAGACCCTACCTATGCTATTCAGTGCCCTGCCCGAGCAGTCACCACCTCGAGATGCCGCGCTCGAAAGGGTCAAGGCATGGAGAATACTTCTAGCACTGAAGACGCTGTGTGTTCATCCCCAGTTGTTCGAGACCCTCGTCATACGGCTCACCACGAAGGTCGACCTGATATGTTTGCCTGCCTCCAAGTATGATGCCATGGAAGACATAGAACCGCATGCTGCGTATGCCCACTCGTTGCTCAAGACTATCGCGGATACCTTGGCGATTAAGGTTGACGCGGCGCACCCTGACGTTCCCAAATACATTGAACGTCTTGTTCCTGGCTTGTACAACCTCTTCTTCTTCTCAGCTTTGCAACAAGAATCGGCAATTGCGACGGACCACCGCTTGGTGAGGACGGCTGGGGACATCATCACACTTGTTACGCAATGTGTTCCAGCTCAGTCAGTCGACAACTTTCCGACCTACGTAGCAGACATTGACTGTCCTCTGCAGACGGCAAGCTAATTTCGTGACGGCTGTTTTCGAAGTTTTGTCGACAGGGAGGGTGCAAGGATTTGCTGATGGTCTTCAAAAGATCCCTGCTGACACCACCGTTCTTCTATTTGAAGTATGTCCTCGAAATAGACTCCATTACGCGCTCGTCGTTAACATCGAATTACAGGAATCAGGATCGACTGTTCAAAGAAACCTGTTGGCGTTGTTGGCCGCCGGCGTCGTGACCGCGCACAAGGAGGTTGGTGTGCTACTTCTGTATATTCGTCACTTCTCATTTGTTTCAAAAGGTTCTACTGCCCCCACCATCGCTCGACACATTCCTCAACAACCTGTTGAGCTGGAGTATCCTTCGTGCAGATCATTACCTGCAGAGAGACTCCGCGTGGCACTTGATGTCCTCTGTGCTGAACAAGCACGCAGACGGTCAGTAATATATAATTTACCATTGATTACATTGACTCAACCCTCCTCGACAGGCGCAAGTGCGTTTTTAGAGGACAAACTTGACAACTTCTGGCCAAAGTTTATCACCGGAGAGACGACCGCAGACCAACGGCGTTATGCTCTTCAGGCTTGGGTTTGGGTATGATTTTGTCTTCTTGACATCTTTGGGTGCTAAGTTCTGCTCCAGATCTCCAAGGCCCTAGCAGTGCAAAAGCATGCTTCCTTATCTCGTTTCACTGATAAACTCTTTGAATTGTTCGGCGATGACGACCTCAGCTGGGATGCTGCGAAGACGTTGGGGGACATTGCGAATGCTGACCAGATACTAACCAAACGGAACCATTCTGTTATTAAGGTAGGGAGGCCCTTCTTTTTGAGGGTTGGAATTTTTTTGCTCAACAGCCTCCAGATCCTGCATGCCCAGAAGTTCGTTAACAGCGTTCTTCCGCGCATCATAGCGGGCGCACAAGACTCTAGCAGTACGTACGGCAAGGTCGAAGCCTCACCATCTCGTTGACTGTTCTGCAGAACCTCCTCATGAGCAGACTGCATACCTCGTCGCTCTGACGTCGTTGATCAAGGCCATTCCAAAGACGGCGTATGCGCACCAAATGTCATCAGTGCGTTGTTCAGTAAACATTGACCCTATGTCTTTTCAATGACGACGCTACTAGCTCATGCCTCTCCTTCTACGGGGGTTGGAACTACCTGATTTTGATATCCGAGCTGATGTTATCGATACATTCCATGCCGCTGCGGAGGGTGATGCTTCTGATCAGAGTCTCATCTCTGAGCATGCACCGACGCTGGTGACCTATATGCTGAAGAACAGTATGGCTAAGGATATGTCGTCTATTGTGCGTGCCATCCATCTAGGTTAAATTTTGACCATGCTCTGACCATTTTACAGCGAGTGAGGATGACTGCGTTGCAGTATTTGAGTGTCCTGCCTAAGATTGTGCGGTACGATGTACTACACCCTTCCAAGCCAACCGTACTCCGTGAACTAGCAAAAGTTCTGGATGACCCGAAGAGGTCTGTTCGCAAAGAAGCCGTGGACACAAGGTCAGTTGAAAGTTGTTCTTTCATTGAATTTCTCTGATGATTAGTTGTTCTCCAGAACTGTTTGGTATTGAACTTCTGGGTGCAGCTTTATAATGTCAGAACTGACTTCTCTCCCAGGTTCAAATACAGTGGTTAAGATTCCGATATGCAGCAGGGTATTTAGAACAGGATTTCCGTCTAGTTGCGAGTGGTAGATGACGTGTAGAAGAAATACAAGTAGGAGAAGAACTAATGTAAATATATGTTAGCCAGGAGGACTGTAAATGCGATGCGAGGGGGTATGTATCCGTCCGTTCAGATCATGAAGCGGCCATAATAGCCTGGGTTTTGACCGCTGCGTCAGCTAACGCGAGCTCAAAGGCACGCAAGTGTTCCTCTACAACCTTCCGGCCGTCTACTCTTTTCCTCGGCGCAAAAAGTGTCGGTGTTGGTGGAGCACTACTGTCGAGGTCATCACCATCTATAATACCGGCCTCCCATCTATCAATCTTTATTCGGCTTCGCTCTGCACTGTCCCAGTCCGTGCGCCACCCTCCCAGTTTGTTCTTCAGAGCGCGTATCTTTCGTCCTGCTTCTGTTGTCGCAGCACCGTTGACCTGGGCTTGTTCGGAGACGATAGAAAGAGATGAAACAAGGGAGGTTGTGAATGAGCGGAGATGTGCTAGTTGTGGGATGGTCTTCGCTGGAGTCGCGTCCCCGTTGATGGGTGGAGGTACGGGGAAGGAGTCTTTAACGGGAGAGAGTACGGGTTCGTAGTCATCGACTTCGTCACCGAGTCGGTCTGGATCTGTTTCCCAGTCTTGGGAGAGTGAATTGGCACGACGATGAGAGGGAAATGGAGCTTCTTCTTCTACAACGTCCAATATATGTTTCGATTCTGACCGAGCTGTCAGCGGGGGCTTGTCCTCTTCTAAGTCATCCATCGGCGAAAGTTCCTCCAGATTGCCCAAGACATCCGTGCCCCCAACCTCCCCTGAGATCTTCCTGAACTCACGCTCATACCCCAGCAGTTCCCGCACTTGCCCTTCCCGATCTCGCGTCGTCTCGTTGATTCGGCGGATGACATCTGAAGCGATGCGTTCTAAAGCTGGCGGCTGAGCGCCTGAAGCGCCGTGTTCGACATCGAGGATTCGTAGATGAGCAAGAAATTTGTCTGTGGATTCGAGGTTCTGGGCCAGGAGATCCATTGCATCTTGTTCTTGTGGTTGCTTCTCCTCCCGCGGGCTATTCGAAACAGATGGCCCGCCAAACACAGGTTCGATGTCGGGTGGGGGCTGACCGAAGTTGTCTGGGAGGACCTCGGAGCCGAATGAGCCTGGGCCGAGTTCGCTCGCGAACGTCGGAGGGTGTGGGTCATCCCCGATGATGATTTGTACGCCACCCTCAGCCTCTTCGTCAATTCCTTCTGCGCCCTCGTCGTACTCGATGCCGAACTCTTCCGCGAGAAGTCTAGATCCTGCACTGGGCTCTGGCATGAGAGCTACTGCTAGCTCGTGCGCAAGAGAATGGCGACCGTTGGCGGCGTCGTCTGGGACGGCCAAGCCGCGTAGAGAAGCTGTAGATTTGCGATTCTTCACATTTGGACGAGAGGGAGATTTGCGGGGAGATGTAGAAAGGAAATGCGAGTTTTTGTTAAAGACGTCGTCTTGAGCGTCGTACTGCATTTCTAAAAGAGTTTCCTTCTGAAAGTTGACCGTCAAAGGTGAGTCTCCGTTACTATGTTTGCCCCTGTTTACGCGACGGGCGATCAAAGGAGCCTCCTTCGTCTTGAGTCTCCAGAAATGGCCTGTAGTCCTTGTATATTGATCTTAGAAAACCTTTATAAGGAAAAACATAGACTCACCTTGTTTTTATACAAACGCGACATCGATTCTGATAGAACTTGTCACTTGATGAATGCCTGTCCACACCTTCTGATTGAAACAAGGCCAAACAGCTCATCGTTCTGCGCATAACTTGGTCAATACTTTCATGGTCAGTGTGTAGTCGTTGTGTTTGATAACTGCTGACTCTGTAGTCTCTGCATAGACAACGCCTGCGCAGGGAGTCATGAACATCTGGGTACGTCAAGCGTCTAATTTTTCGATTTTATCCCCGACTAAACTCTTGAATGCTCTTCAGACCGAGCATCGCAATCCGGAGGGCCGGACCTACTGGTATAACACTGGTACGAAGGCAAGCGTTTGGGAGAAGCCCGATGGTACGTAGTCTTCCCTTTCTGAATGGCAGCTGGCTCAATGACAAGTGACTTTCAGATTTGAAAACACCGTTCGAGGTAAGTTTTTGTTTCTGGCATGGAAGAGTCATCCCTCTGATCGTTTTATCTCAGCGTGCACTCAATCAGACCAAGTGGAAAGAATACTTCTCAGGGGGCCGCAAATACTACTATAACGTGAGTTTGTCACGTCTTTCGTCATTGCTCAAGCTTCATAATTTCCCCAAGACCGAGACGAAGGATTCAAAATGGGACATGCCCGACGAACTTCTACTCGTTTTGGAGAAAGTCGAGAAGGAGGCACAGAACCCTGCACCAGCAGCTGCGTCAGTCAAATTTACTCTATACCACTCACTTCTCCATCTAACCCATCGCCAGACCTGCCCAAATAACTGCCCCTGGCTTTACCCCGGTGGGATCTATGCAAGGTGCACTTGTCCCCATGGGAGGCGCTGATCCGTCCTCATCTTCCGCTTCCCAGCCCAATGGCCAAAACGGTGTCGACCTCGCAGTGGGCGCACACACTGGGGGTGTGCCCATCACCCCGCAAAGTATCCTTCCTTCGCGGCCTAACCTCCCGGACGACCCCGTCATTCCTCACAACGGATTCTTGACAGTCGAGGAGGGCGAGAAGGCGTTCATGCATTTATTAAGGAAAGCTGGAGTCGATGCGAATTGGACGTGGGATCAGACGATGAGAGCTATCATTACGGATCCGCTGTACAAGGCGCTTAACACTCTCGCAGAAAAAAAGGCGGCTTGGGAGAAGGTGAGTAGTATTGTTATCATCTATAACTGTGGGCACGATTGAATATCTGTATCAGTTCACGACTGCCCTCAAGGCCAAAGAACACGAAGAGAGGGAGGCGCGATTGGCAAAATTACGCCCAGCACTCCGCAACATGCTTAGGGGTAACCCGAATGTATTCCACTACACGACCTTCGCCACGGCGGACAAGCTCTTCTCCCAGCACCCCATCTGGCAGCAAGGAAAGATCGAAGCAGAACGCCGCTTGGTGTTTGAGGAGTATGTGGCAGAGCTCAAATCGCGCGATGTGGTACGTTCCTCGATCCGTTTCGCCCCTTTTGTTTCACTGACATACCACGCACTCTCAGCAAGAGAGCCGTTCTGCGCGTTCCCGCAGTGTCGCCAAAGTCGTGAACCTCTTCAAGCAGCTCAATGTCGATGTCGTCACGCGCTGGAGGACGGCGAACAATATGGTGCTCGACTCGCCGGAGTGGAACGAAGATTCGGAGCTCCGCAAGCTCCCTACGCTAGACATCCTGCTCGCATTCGAGGACTACAGCCGTGTGCGCGAGCGTGAGTACGAGGATCAGATGCGTAAGGCGCAAGTGGAGAAGACGCGTCGGGAGCGCAAGGCGCGGGAGGCGTTCAAGGTACGCAGTTACTCTTTACTGCGACTAAGACGCGTTTTGATGTTTCGCATTTTGCAGGATCTTCTCCAAGGCCTCGTCGATGCCGGTAAGATCAAGGCGCGCACAAAGTGGAAGGAGGTCTACCCCAACTTTGCCACGGATGAGCGGTACCTCCTCATGCTCGGCAACCCCGGCTCAAACCCCCTCGAGCTCTTCTGGGATGTCGTGGACGTCCTCGATCAGGATCTTGACCGCAAGATCGCTGTGATCGACGACGCATTTGAGCGCCATAATGCTAAACAGGCTGAAGTGAAGGCTGAGGGTGACATGGAGGTTGATGCGTTTGCAGTGGGACCTGAGACGACGGAGAAGGAATTTAGGGCCATTGTTAAAGCGAATGAAGATGATGCGGTGAGGGCGCTGGAGGAGAAGGAATTGGTGGAGATTTTCATTACGGTGAGTTATTTTTTGGTGTGTTGTGTGGTGCAGGCTGATTGGGGTATGGGTAGCTCCATGAGGCGGCCGTAAAGAAACAGGCTGAGGAGAAGCGCAGGGGAGAGAGGAAGCAGAGGCATTTGCAGGATGACCTGAGGTATGCTCTGAAGAAGCTGCCGGAACCTATCGATATTTCGCTGCCTTATGAAGAGGTCTGTCTGTTCACGTATGTCTTTTGTGGAGCATGGTGCTGATGCTGTTGGCAGGTGGTCCCTTTGATCGAAAAGCTTCCGGAATATCTTGCTTTGGGGGATGAGGAAGGTCGGCGCGCGGCGTTTACCAAGTACGTCAAACGACAGAAGGTAACATAACTCTCCACAAATGATTTTTTTGCATGTTTCTCATCATTTCGTAGGAACGCATGCGCGAGGCCGCTTCGGAAGACGGTGCGTCCACGACAAGCCGCAAGCGCAAGGAGCCTCCACGCGATCACCGTGACAGCGACCGGGACCGGGACCGTGGGGAGCGCGAGCGCGAAAAGGATCGGGACCGCGGTGATAAGGACAAGGACAAGGACAAGGAACGGGAGTCTCACCACCGCGACCGCGAGAGGGAGCGGGACCGTGGCAAAGACTATGACCGGGACGCCCGGGGGTCCAAGCATCATCGGTATGACGAGCATGAACATCGCTCGTCGAGAGAATATGGGCGCGGTGATCGGGATAAGGACTATGAAAAGAAGCATTCGTATCATAGGGATGAGGAGAGGAGGAAGGAGAAGGATTCGAGGGAGGAGAGGAGGTATGGGAGTGGGAGGGATTGGGAGGAGGGCCCGTCGTCTGGGAAGGGAGAGAGGGAGAGGAGTGCGTCGGTGTATAAGGAGGACTCGAAACGGGACGCGTATGATGATCGTATTCATGATGAGCGTGCTGAAAAGGTTCGTTGTGTTACTTTACTCTTGAATGTTGCTGACTGGTGTTCAATACAGCGGGCAAGATATGATCGTGAGGGCTCCAGAGGTGACCGAGCTGAGACTCCTGAGGAGGGAGAGATATGATTATTATCCTATATCACTTTTCTGAGAAACACGCGTCTGTTTCCCTCTGAATTAAAGTATATATCCTACAAAGCGAATGACTGAATAACTAGGGAGTATGAGGGCGCGTCGCTATGATAAGGTCTCTGTTGGAAGCTCGATTTCGCCAATACGCAGACGGGTGTATGGCTGTTTGTGTGTGATAGTTTTTTGGTACCCCTTTCTCCTCTTCTTCTTGAAGATAGACTCCATTTTACCCTTGGTATGCTCGACGACAGTAGCCTGTACGCGGACTCTTGCAGGCGAGATTGTGGGGTTGCCGCGGAGGGTGTACTCGCGCGAACCGAGTTCGTGTATTTCGTCAAGGGTGAGGACGTCGCCGACTTTTACGTCGCGGAGACGGGGGACGGTGAGGAGGTCGCGAGGGGTTAGGATGTATTTTCTGCCGACAAAGTTTGCGACGACATAATGCGAAGGCTGCGAGCGTATGAGGTCGAGTGCAGCTGTTGTTGACGTTGGCTGAGTGTGTATTGACCGACAAAGCGCGGGCACTGTAAGGAGTCAATAAATGTTATACTAGTAATGAAATCAAGCTTACCAGCACGCGCTATGCGACCGAGCATCGTGCAGACAGTGACGCTTAGACTTGGACTGGTTTTCGTGTTGTGTGAAATTTCGAAATTGAATCGGCGACTGAATCTTCCGACTAACGCCGATTGAGGTTGTGCAACCGAAAACTTCCCTGCTCATCCCATATCCCACTTCCACCTCCTTCCCTATGCACCGCATTGCCATTAGAAACTCGGCGCGCGCCCGTCTCGCGGCCGCTGCCAAGGTGGGTTTTCTCTACTTTTTGCCTACCAAATCACCCCAGTCTTACTCGAAATTTCGCGGTTACAAAAGTCCACAACTCCCGTTGTCGCCCGCTCGTATGCTACCGCGAAGGCTGGTGCGTATTCTTCTTTGAATTCATACAGTGGACCTTGTCAAACTGACGACGCGCTCTTTTCTTTCTTTCTCCGCTCTCTCCCGTGTTTTTTTTACACGTCACCCACAGCTGCCTCCGAGGTCTCGTCCATTCTCGAGTCCCGCATCTCCGGCACAGCTGTTGGCGGTAACGTCGAGGAGACTGGTCGTGTTCTGAGTGAGTCTACTGCTCTCGTGGCAAATTCTGCAGAACCCCTCAATTTCAATTCAAGGCGTCGGTGACGGTATCGGCCGTGTTTGGGGTCTCCGTAATGTGCAAGGTTGGTCCTCTCCGACTTGTGTCTCTCGAGTAGCCCTCTTAATTTCCTTCCGTGACCAGCCGAGGAGATGGTGGAATTCTCTTCTGGTGTCCGTGGCATGTGTCTGAACTTGGAAGCCGACAACGTCGGTGTCTCCATCTTCGGTAACGATCGTCTCATCAAGGAGGGAGACACAGTCAAGCGTACTGGCCAGATTGTCGATGTCCCCGTCGGCCCCGGTCTTCTTGGACGTGTCGTTGATGCCCTTGGTGACCCTATTGATGGCAAGGGCCCCATTGAGGCTGCTGAGCGCCGCCGTGCTTCGCTCAAGGCCCCTGGTATCCTGCCCCGTCGCTCCGTCAACCAGCCTATGATGACTGGTCTCAAGCCCATCGACGCCATGGTGCCTATTGGTCGTGGTCAGCGTGAGTTGATCATCGGTGATCGTCAAACCGGCAAGACCGCTGTTGCCATCGACACCATTCTTAACCAGAAGAGGTGGAACGACGGCCAGGACGAGAGCAAGAAGCTTTACTGCGTCTACGTTGCTATCGGACAAAAGCGTTCGACCGTCGCTCAGCTCGTCAAAACCCTTGAGGAGAACGATGCCATGAAGTACACTATCATCGTTGCTGCCACCGCCTCCGAGGCCGCCCCCCTCCAATACCTCGCTCCTTTCTCTGGCTGCGCCATGGGAGAGTGGTTCCGTGACAACGGCAAGCACGGTAAGACACTTCCATTTTTTCTTCCCCAGGTGCTTATATTTACGTGTTTTCATAGCTCTCATCGTCTACGACGATCTGTCCAAGCAGGCTGTGGCCTACCGTCAAATGTCCCTCCTCCTCCGTCGTCCCCCCGGTCGTGAGGCTTACCCCGGTGATGTCTTCTACCTCCACTCTCGTCTCCTCGAGCGTGCGGCCAAGATGAGCGACAAGTTCGGTGGAGGATCCCTCACTGCCCTTCCCATCATTGAGACCCAGGGTGGTGATGTGTCTGCCTACATTCCTACCAACGTTCGTGTTTTACTCATCATCCCGACTTTTTCCTCGTTTGATGACCATGCCCCATTTAGGTCATCTCTATTACCGACGGTCAAATCTTCTTGGAGGCTGAGCTCTTCTTCCGTGGTGTCCGCCCCGCCATCAACGTCGGTCTCTCCGTGTCCCGTGTCGGTTCCGCTGCCCAGACGTAAGGGCGTCCTCATACTCGCGTCTAGTAATTTGCTCATTTTTTTCGCAGCAAAATCATGAAGAAGTTTGCTGGTTCGCTCAAGCTCTACCTTGCGCAGTACCGTGAAGTCGCTGCCTTCGCCCAGTTCGGTTCTGATCTCGATGCCTCCACCCGCTTCCTCCTGTCCCGTGGTGCCCGTCTTACCGAGCTCCTCAAGCAAGGCCAATACCAGCCCATGGCCACTGAGGTCCAGGTCCCCATCATCTACGCCGGTGTTAACGGTCTCGTAAGTGCCCGCATCCCTACCTTGACAGTCTACCCTCACTTATATTCCCTCCCTTCAAGCTTGACTCCATCCCCGTCGACAAGATCACCAAGTGGGAAGCCGAGTTCCGCTCGCACCTCCAGACATCACAAACTGCGCTCCTCTCTGAGATCGCCACTGGTACCGTGACCCCCGAGATGGAGGCGAAGATCAAGAAGGTCGTCGAGGACCACGTTGCATCTTTCGCTTCGTAAAACTACCCCGCCCCGCGTAGCTAGGATATATAATTGCGCCCAATGCTCTAGATGCTCGGTGATTGTTTTTGCTGTCGCTTGAAGCTAAAAAGAATATGATTCGTTGTTCGTGGCATAGATAAACCACTGATGGACGGGATTCGATGAATTTCTGGAATGAGATTTGCGGTTACGTATCGCTGCGGTATTGAACAAAAAATTCCTTTCGTCTGATAGGCCCAAGGACGCGGCTTGCTTCATTCCTGCGACGTGCTTACGGTTCTTGGTCCTCGCCCTACGTGATACCACTGGGACCCAGACCAGCCAAGTCCCAGTACTGCTCAAGCTTACACATGAAAGGCACTGAAGGCAAGGAAGGAAAGACTTCGACAAGAATGGGATACGACTGTTCATTTCTTCAAGTTGAGTACACAATCACGATGGCCGAACAATAATGAGGAACTCGTGCCCGTCGAGAAGTTCACCAAAAGGCCAGTTCTTCGCACTAGCGCGGCGATACTTATCGAGCGCTTGGAGTGGCTCGGCATGATCAACCCAGAAATTGGTAAAGACGGACGACACCACAGGGGAGGGACTTGAAGGGTGGAATGCCGTACCGACGAGCTCCGCTGAGCGGAGGTAATCGATTGGTGTGGTCGTGAGGATGTTGGCAGCATTGTCTTGGATGAATTTGAAATCGACTGTACTGGTAGAACCAGACACTGAAGAAAACGGCAGGCAGGCTCAGGATGATACTATTTAAGCAAACAGCTGGCTCATGACGTACTTGCAGCGAGGAGGGCAACGCATGCGGCGGGATGGGATGAAACGAGACCGAACGCGTCAGATCTGTTTCTCATCCGAATCAACCGCAGTAAAGTGGATGCGATGCCTTGTCGGCGATGGTTCGAGCTGACGACGAGCTGTGTTATCCAGCACACGTATCCTAGAAGTGGTAACGGCTCTTAATATCGATATGGACAATTTGAATATTGGAATTTGTCATTACCACTCTTGTAGGACCACTGTGTCGCAAACCCGTGCCCCACAATGACGTTGCCATCCATACACAGTGCTAGTAGCGTATGTTTGGGGTCGCTGAGGCACTGGGTCCTGAGTTTAGCGGGTGACATTTTGACCCTCGTACCTACATGATATATGATAAGAACAAGCTCGAGGAGAGGTCGGCATATTGAAGGGTACCGACCTTCTCGATGAATCGGGACGAGTTCGCTTGCTCGACGGCCCCAAATGCCATAATTATTATTGAAAAGTCTCGAGCAACCTTCTAGCTGCTGCTGGGTGACGTCCTGGCCTTCGATAGTACTGTACACGAGCTTCATTGGTGAAAGAGGACAAGGAGGATTTCGGATTCTCGAAGACTGACAGCCAGCCCTGGCCCATTTAAGGACCTGCCAGACGCCCAAATTGACCCTTTCGTCTGCTCTTTTCGGAGGCTTGTTCGGGCGGTAAGCCTTAAGTTAAGATCCGGCGTTCTAGATATCCGAGGACCGGGCGCTTAAGTAATTTAATGTCCATGACCAGCCCTTCGCTAGCGAGTTCCGGTGGGTCGGGTGACGAGGACGCCCGAAATGCATGCATGCCGTCTGTCAACCTACATAGCCATGCGTCACTGCACTATTCCCACTATCTGGATCCCCCATCACGATCATGGAACGTGCTCTCTCCTTGGCCGTCTGCGAGTCTGTTGACCGTGGTACGTCCTCGCACTCAGCCGGAACTGACAGTAACGCCACCAATTGTGTCAGGCAGGATCTTCAGCCATGCGCGTGGCCTCCATGCACAATCCATGCATATGATGCGTCACCAGATTACGCCACCCAGCCAAATACACCCCGACCTTTGTGATGGCGGTGCGGCCAATCCGAATAGGTCGCCCAAGGACGAAGCATAGTTAGCGCCACATCATCAATGATTCCCACGAAGATATTGACATGTGCGTGCCTCGACCCTGAGACTTTCCATCAGTACGTTAATTATTTCAAGAAGGGGGATAGATTTCAGTATGAAGCTTGAACTAGACTGGTGGCCGCTCCATATTATCGAGAGTCTCGGCTCTTGAGTACTTTTATCCGTGGAAGTTACAGTTTAGACCTTAACAATAAGCAGGAACTCGTGTCCTTGAAGCAATTCTCCCAACGGCCATGCCTCAGAATTGCCGGGCTTGGCACGAAACTCTGCGAGCGCCTGAAGCGGTTCCGTATGGTCAACGTAAAAATCTGTCATGATCAAAGAAACGGTATTGGATGGACTTGTAGGATCAAGTGCCAAACCGAAGGGTTTTGCCCCGCTTATGTAGTTGACTGGCGTTGCTTTCAGAATGGCGCGGTGATTGTCACGTATGAAATCGATGTCCACTGTTTTGATTGAACGCGAAACTGAAGCAACTCAGATGTTAGGTTTAAAACTTAGTAAGAAGGGAAGAAAAAAACCTGCGTATGCTAAAGACATACAGGCGGCCGGGTGAGTCGAAGCTATTCCGAGAACATTGAATGTGTTCTTCATGCGAATGAAGCGTAGCAGGGTTGATGCGATGCCTCTGCGTCGATAAGCAGCCCTGACAACAAGTTGTGTGATCCAGCCAACGGTGCCTACATAGGGGTAATTAGTTGTTATGAGGCATAAGGGTGTTCACACATAAACCTGGTGAGACCCCGCCACTTACCACCTGAAAACGACCAATGGGTTGCGAAGGCATGTCCCACGAGGACTCCTTCGGACATACACAGAGCGACAACACTATGTTCTACATCGCCAAGGCACTGTCTCTTGAGCCTCGGTGTCGACATTTTCACCCGCGCACCTTACAATCGCAAGTTATGAAGGACAAGAGCATTTTGTATACATGATTTAGGATACATACCTTTTTCAAGCGCAAGGCTTGTCTTGGTCGCGTGGGGTCCCCATATCCCATAGTTTTCATTGAAGAGTTGGTTGCACTCTTTGAGCTGGCTCTGTGTAACGTCAACACCCTTTACTATTGTAAAGGTAAGGCTCATGGCAGTTCAAGTGGTGTTCAAGTTGAAAGTGGTTGGTCCAGGTCAAGAAGTTTCGGATCAACGAATCCGCACGCCGATAGGTCGTACAAATTCACGGGTCTACCTCAAAGTTCAAGGCGACCCCCAAACAACGACTTGCCCGAGATCGAGACGAAGCATCAGTAAGTTTGAAAGTTGTCGGATGCTTGGTTGACGATGTGGAGACAATTGATGCCAGATCTAATCGAAATCTGATCTTGAGAGTCGGAAGTCCAACGGAAATGATTCATATAACTCCGTCATTCAAAAATTCTATA
The DNA here is from genome assembly GCA_018858115.1 of Tephrocybe rancida. Classification (NCBI taxonomy): domain Eukaryota; kingdom Fungi; phylum Basidiomycota; class Agaricomycetes; order Agaricales; family Lyophyllaceae; genus Tephrocybe; species Tephrocybe rancida. The sequence continues at coordinate 41,232 of JABCKT010006486.1, forward strand.
AACCTTCAACTTCTTTGTCAAAAGAACGCGCCAGACTATCAGAATGGCCACCCAAACATCGTCAAGTATCAACGCTGAAGCCATTGCCAAGGTCGCGAAGCAGGCATTTGAGACTTCTCAGCTCATCTCATCGTCCGAGCGCGTCGAGGCCTTACACGCAATACGCTTAGAGCTTGAGTCGAGGCAAGCTGCAATCCTCGCTGCAAACAAGGAGGACCTACAGGTTCGTCAATATCAAGTTATTGTAGACAGAGTCCTGATTCACGTATATTTTTCAGGCTGCACAGGTAGAGGTAGATGCTGGCCGGATGTCGAAATCCCTACTCGCGCGGCTTGATCTAGGCCGGGGCGACAAATGGAGTTCCATGCTTCAAGGTATCCTCGACGTTGCTGCACTTCCCGATCCAACAGGGACCGTATCATATGCAACCGAGCTCGACGATGGACTGGAGCTGTACAGGGTGTCTTGTCCGATCGGTGTCTTGCTGGTCATTTTTGAGGCTCGTCCGGAGGTAGTGGTGAATATTGCGGCTTTGGCGATAAAATCTGGTATGTACACAGTTCACTCTGTTTCTGGCCATGACTTACTGATTATCGACGACAATGTAGGAAACGCTGCGATTCTCAAAGGCGGAAAGGAGTCCAATCGAACAGCGAAACTGTTGTCCGAAGCCATTCAAGCAGGGTTGGCGACAACATCCCTTCCCAGCACATATATCCAAACTATAGAAACGCGCGCAGAGGTTGCTTCTCTGCTCGCAATGGACCAATATATCGACCTCGTTATCCCTCGAGGGAGCAAGGAGCTTGTGAAAAACATCCAGCATAACACACGGATATCTGTTATGGGCCATGCCGACGGCCTATGTTCCATGTACCTTGATGAGACTGCAGATGTGGAGAAGGCGAAGCGGGTTGTTGTGGATGCTAAGGTGCGACTCACGTTTCTTTCCCGTATTTTGAATAGCTGTTGAATGATTCTTCTGCCAGATTGATTATCCTTCTGCTTGCAACGCTCTCGAAACTCTCATCGTCCACGAGTCTCTACTGAACACCCTCTGGCCGGATGTTGCTAGGGCACTCCTGGCTGCTAATGTCGAACTTATTTGTGACGCCGCTACTCTCAAGGCCCTCTCATCTCTTCAAAACCCCCCACAAAATCTGCCGACATTAGTCAAGCCCTCAGAGCCCTCCACTTACGACATCGAACACCTTTCCCTAACTCTCTCGGTCATTGCGCTCCCTTCTCTCGAATCCGCCATAAAATTCATCAACCAGCACGGCTCGGGGCACACAGACGCTATTATTACCGAGTCAGACTCTGCCGCTTCGACCTTCTGCCGCGGCGTTGCATCGTCCAGCACTTTCATCAATGCAAGCACACGCTTTGCGGATGGCTTCAGGTACGGGTATGGGACAGAGGTCGGCATCAGCACGGGCAGGATACACGCCAGAGGCCCTGTTGGGCTTGAGGGTCTGGTCATCTACAAGTACATGATGAAGAGCCAGGACAAGGCCGGCCACACCGTCGGCGAGTTTGGCACAGGGAAGAAGGAATACAAGCATCAGCGTATTGATGCGGTATCTGTACCGTTCTGACAATAGTAAACTATCACCCTCCTTGTTGTACATTAGTTTAGGAGGTTATAAGAAAGTGGGGCTTGTCATATGTATCAAGCAGTAATCAATACGGAATTCATCAATAAATTCCATCGGGATGTAAGGCTGGTTGTTGCTTAATTCCAAAAGTCCTCTTCCTCGAAATCGTAGTCTCCCATATTGTCTCCATCCCACAATGCACGATGAGCCCGTGGTCGAGGAGTATCAAATATTTCGGGCGTGGTGTACCAAGGGTCATCCGGTGGCGGGCTACCACGAGGCCCAGGTTCATGGTTTGTCTCTGCGAATTGGCATTCATGAAACATCACCGCGTATGTGATCTCTTCCGTATTTCTAGACTGTATTATTTTCCCGCCACAGCTGTAGCAAAAGTGGCTGCGATTGATGATAATTTGTCAATTGCTAACTTTTTGAAAGAACAAGTAATATACTTACGTGTTGCACGCTGGGGCCGAACACTTCGAGGATGAATTAGTATTGGCAAAAGCGTTTATCGTAAAATCCTCACAGTCATATGGTTACAACCATGGCTCTTTTCGATGAGAGCCTTGCAGCCTGTGATCACAACTTATTAGTGTTGCACCCTTCAAATGGCGAGCGGGGCAAGTGTTGACCTGGACATTGCTTCCATCCTTGGCTCTCTGAAAGGCTCTGTAGCTCGGAAGCGCCGTCGCATGAGTGAGGCGGCCCATTTCTTTCGATTTTCTGCTGGCAACCTTTGCACCATCGGTGTCCACAACCTACGGGGCAAGAAATTTCGTTTGTTGCGTCGTACTCAGACCTGTCTACAAAGATCGAGTTTTTACACCTATCAATAGTTAGAAACGCATCAGCGACGAATAAGCGGGACGATGCACACCAGTTACAGGTAAGTTTGATGGAAATAGCAGAGTTCTGTAGTTCTTCGAAGACCTCGATATCTTTTTCAGGTATACCAATCTTTCGGATGGTGTTTTCGTCAATGACTACATAGAGAGATTGAGCATCGTCAGAAGACCGAACAGAGTTTGAAATTCATAGTGGCGCACCGCTTGGATCACCTCCGCCTCTGTCTGCACTACATGCGGGGCATATTATAGGGAACTTGCGGGACGTGAGGTCTGCAGTGACAGCACCCTTGAGACAGTCTCCACAAAATGTATGATGGCAACCCAGAATCCGGGTCACTAGTTGTTCCTGGTAGCTGTCCATACAGATTCCACACTCGATGTCTGCTGCAGTAGGTGGCGCTGTGGCGCCCCGGGAGTCAAGCACCCCTGTATCGCCTTGCTCTGCGTTGAAGTCGATAGAGAATTCTAAGATTACCGCTAATGCATCTTCGTCGTCAGCCATTTGCATTGCAAGAGCCATTTCTTGGTCGCGCAGGAAGTCCTCTTCTGAGTCAAGGCTTTGAGTCATGGGGGCCGGAGAATCCATCGTTTCCGTTTCCGAGTAGGCTGGCCTACAAACATTGTCAGTGATGTCAAGGAGAGACGGAATGGGGTGATATCATACGGAGGGTCGGAGTCTTCAATGCTAGGTGCCTCATTTTCTACATTTGACCTTATGGGGAGCGGTGCACTAGCTAAAGGATATGAGTTTCGGTTTGTTTCTTGGCTTCCTCGGGATGCCGAGCGTTGATTTTGTCGCGGTAGGGTAGGCGGCGCTCTTGTGGTGGGTGTTGAGGATGGCGCTGATACTGAGGAACCGGTATCCTGTGGCGGAAATTCCGGCCAAGGCGGATGGTGAGAGCTTATCATCCGGGGGACAGGTGGCATATTCCTCGTTCGAGCATACTCTGCTGCTTGTTCCGCAGGAGTTCTTTGTGCTACCCTAAGAGGGGTAAGGACTAGCGGCTCGCTTGACCTTCTGTGCATGCTTGTCAACAACTCTGGACGGGAAGTATTTGGTTGTGCTACTAAGTGGCCAGAGCTAGTACCTGACAAAGGAGATGCTCGTGGGTCGTTTAATTGGCGATATAGACTCCATGCTGCAGCTTCCGATGTCTGCGAAGAGGTTGCTCCTTGAGGTGATGACTGCCGCCGTTCCTGCTGCATCTGAGCCTGTGAAAACCCCGTGTTTGTAGACGGGGGCGTGGTATTCTTCGATGATTGGTTTGGGGGATCCGCCATCCTTGTCGAGGATGTCATCTGCCGTGCGGCGACGCTTGGCTGTCGGTCGGTCGAGACTATGATCTCCTGTAACTGTTCTGCCACTCTGCCGCCCTCTGCCTGTGGTTCGGAGTCTCTCCCGATGAGAACCTGAAATGAGACCTTCAGGCCTTCGCCGGGATCGAGGGATTTCGCAGGGCCGAGATTGTTGATGATGAAATCAGCAGTTTCTCTTGTTGAGTTGCTCAGGAAGAATCGTGCGTCTCCCGTTCCGAAGGCCTGCGGATCGAACGTCAAGAACATCTGTCCTCGTAGATTGTGGTATTGAAATTTCAGGCAACTCAAGATACCATTCCCATTGTCAACAATCGCAGCCGCCAATGAATGATTCTCCATATGCCTGTGGGATGTGTAAAATGACACGCACACATAAGGTTGTTCCACTCACGTTTCGAGAAGCCTGGTAAGCCTTGAGCAGTCCTTTTGGGGGTTGGGCCTGTACACGACGCTGCGATGCGAATGAACTGTATGTTTTCTGAAATACGGGGTTTCAATCAAATCCTCAGGCAGCAGATTATCTGCTGAAGGCCAATAGTTGCAGAGTGACTTGATTTGCTACCCAGGTTGCATGGAAAGTTAGCATCCTCATGAGACCGTAGTACGATTCCATCACTCACCTGCACCGCTGGCATTGTGAGTAACCAAAGAATCAGCTCATCGCCTTCTAGTTCACGATGCGCTTCCAACGCAAGGCGAGCAAAATTGGAGGCTACCAGCCGAGCGCCGGATTGACGTGGGAGGCGCCCAGCATCGAATAAGGACCACCGGCCATTGTAAGCTCGTTCAAGATTCTCTATCGTTGTCCTAGTGCCATTGTTCGGGTCACCATATCTAGAATGGGTTTGGTCTCTGCTCATCGTTGTCACGGTCGTGTATCAATATTCTATCCGTGCGTGTGGAGGGATCAAGGAGCTGCGAGGTTGACAAGGCCCAGAGCAACGGGTAGCTTTAAGCAACTTTAAGCGACTTTGAACAAGAATTATATCCATCAATAAGTACAAAAGTGTCCTTCGCTTAATACGTAGTAGCCTGTAGGCGCGCTGGGATAAGTAGAACAAAGTGCAGTTGTATATTGGATGTATAACAACAATAACCAAAGTTGTCACTTTGTCGACATACCGCCACTCGGTTTGCAAGAGGAGTGCTATTGAGCGTATTTGCGAGGAACCCTAGCGAGGCCAAGCTATATGAGTTTGCATCTTGACCGTGGTAGATAGTGCCGACGTTCAAACGTTCAAGCTTTCAAGCTTCAAGGGGAGTGTATGGATGAGGAGTGTATGATGCCCGGTGTCACGCGAGAGAGGGTAGGCTTTGATGGCAACTTTCTTTGTTCGAGTCCGCCCTTTCTGGTTGCCCCAAATGGGACAATTGTTGTGAAGAATTTACGGCTTGGATCTCGGCCTCACGGTAATTGTGTGGTATATTTCAAGGTTCAATTGGAGGTTCTTATGTTCTGACAATTTACAGCATAAGTTCAGGAAAATTAGTTATATTGGACAAAACGCAATCATCCAGTGCATCTATGATGAGCTTCAAAAGCTTTCATCGATCCAACTGGCATAATCAGATCCCAAGACTTGGGCGTGCGTTATCTGAGCAGATAAAGGTGTCTCGTTGACTCGTGCCGATGTGCCTGCCCCTGCGCCAGTATTTCCCCATTCTTGGAATATCCTAATCGAAACAATTTAGCAAGAGGGTTTTCAACGATGGTTTGATCACGAACGGAGTAGCGTCAGCAGCCAACGTAGTCCATCCCGCTGCATTGATGAGATTTGGTAATTCCGATCTTTGAAAGACTACTCGGGCGTTCACCCTCCACGGGCGCCCAAGATAGACCTTTCCAACCAGACTCGTGCTAGTGTTGCTGGTAATCGTCGAGCTGTCGATGACATAGTAGCTTGTGTCCGTGGTCAAAGTCCTGGAGTTGGCAGTAATGGCTCCACCACCAACAGAGGCGAGAACACATTCGCCAAACCACGCCGATGCCCCGCCGTAGATATAGTCCACAGCGCCTTCAATATAGCAGTTGCTGTAGTATTGAGGACCAGCAGCGTCCGCAAGGAGAGTGTCCTATGCATACAATTAAAATCGCTGTGGTGAAGACATTGGCTGGCAAGGACCGACCTGGTAGCCATAGAATGCACAGCCGTAGTACCCTTGGTGGCTACCTCTCGCGGCGAGAGCAGTAGCCTGCACTCCGGCTCCCCATGTATTTCTAATATTGAGATTGTACATGTTGAAGTTCGCACCGTGAGCACGGAAGGTCGACGAAGGGTCGTTTCCGCCATTGTCTCGTGCATTTAAGTTGTAAGAAATCGTCACTGTATTCGCTTTCCAGTTTCCTCCACTAGGCGTCCAGGGTAAATAACCAAGAAATGGAATGGGCGAGCATGGTGACTCACTTGGTAGAGTAGCCATAAATTGTTAAGGGGCCTGAACAGTACACTGTGAGTACAAGAGCAAAGTAAAGGGGCTCCTACGTACCACCGTAGGTGACCGTAACCTGTTCGACGTAGGTCCCAGGGTAAATGAATATGACGGCGGAGCCGGTGCCACTAAGCGAAGCAACAGCTGCACTGACAGTACTATATAGTAAATATCGTCAGAATTGGCGCACTATGAAGAACTCAAGTTACCATTGACCTGTATTCTCCAGACTGGGTTCCACTTTGACGCACGATCTTTGCACCACTAGGGGGCGTCGTGAGGGCCAGAGCAACAGGTATCGCCCCCAAGAGAAAAGAAACAAATCGAAGTAGATGCATCATCTCCTACGCGTTTTTTTTTGTTCATCTGGTTTTCTGAGTTTTTAAGCGTTGACAGGCAGATGAGCGTGCCGCCAGCGGAAGCTCTGAGAACTGAGAAAGGATCACGAGTCAGATTGCGGAGAAATGAGAAGGGACAAAAGGCCCCCGAGGAGACCCATAGTTCAAAAATGTGGTTAGTTGTCACGGCTGCCCACGGAGTGAGATTTACGGATAAATTAACGCAAAATTAGCGTCGATAGGTGAAAGCTCTAGAGCCCCAATCCGGCAGTTTTGAACAGTTTTGAACGGACCGTGCCTCACGTGTACCGTTCATATGTTGCCAGCTGCCGCCGCGGGGCCGTTAACCTCAACTTGAACCGCCATCAGGTCGTTATCCGCACCATCCCTCTTGACTTTCGAGCGAATATCATGAGCTATTCATCGCTCCTACTGCGGACCGCCGGCCCTTTCTCAGTGGAGCTTCGAGTTTGGCTCACAACATTTGGCAGCTGGCCAGCATTTATAGGAAAATTTTGATTCTTAGCTTGCATGTTTTGCGCGTTTCTTTGGGTTCTAACTAGCTATGGTGAAAACATCCATCGTTCCCTTCTTGGTTCTGGCTTTATCTGGCCTTTTTGCACGGGGTAATCCTTTGGTGAAACGTGCCACTTGCACCGTTACCTCCGCCCAAAGTGCTTCGGTCGACGACGTTCCAGCTATCGAAGCAGCTATCAAATCCTGCGGCAACGGGGGAATTATAGTCATTCCAGCAGGATTCACCTATCAGATACGGTCTACTCTGGATTTTACTGGTTGCGTTAAGTGCGAAGTGCAGATAGAAGGCATTCTCAAGCTCTCGTCGGATACGACATTTTGGAATGGGGTTCGGGCTGCAATACTCCTGACCAATATCAATGGCGCGACAATACACTCCAAGACCGGTACTGGTCTTGTCGATGGGAATGGGGTTCCCTTCTGGACCAGTGAGTAACTATTTGAGCATTCGAATACCATTCCTCACATAGTTCAACCAGAATTCGCTGCGGATAGCTCTTTCGCTCGCCCGACTCTGATGTACATCACTGGAGGCTCAAACATCATTGTCGAAAACTTGGCTTTCAAAAAGTGAGTGGAACTTCCTCAGTGGATGTACAATGTAGTGACGATTATCTTAGCGCCCCGAACGTGTTTCACTCTGTAGTGGGGAGCGCCACCAATGTCGTATACCGTGGGCTTACGCTCAAGGCTGTGGCGACGGATACTGTCACGCCCAAGAACACAGATGGCTTTGATGTTGGCGCCTCCTACGTGACGATATCAAACACTACTATTCAGAATCAGGATGATTGTATCGCCTTCAAGCCGGGTGCCAACTATGTAACGGCTACAGACATAACCTGCACTGGATCTCATGGTCTGAGCGTCGGCTCTCTCGCGAAGGGCAATAACGACGTGGTAAGTGACGCGTTCATATAGGTTATCATCGGGGTACTCATAGTTCGCTGTTATTAGGTCTCCAACATCTATGTCTCTAGAGCAACCATGATTGACTCCACGAAAGCCACTGGAATTAAGTTATACGACGGGACATCTGGCCATGGTGTGGCTACCGTCAGGAATGTGACCTTCGATCACATCGTTGTCAAGAACTGTGATTATGCCGCGCAGATCCAGAGCTGTTACGGCGCCACAACTACATGCGTCCCGAGCACACACACAGTTACCGATGTCTACTGGACGAACATCTCGGGCACTACGTAAGAGCACCTTGTAAACATGCTGTGGCTTTGATTAATCATCTGTTTCAGCTCTAGCAAAGAAGACCCCGTCGTTGCCAATTTGAACTGCCCTGGTTCAGGAACTTGCAACATCCACATATCCGGATTTACGGTCAAGGCGCCCTCAGGGGCTGCCAACGTATTATGTTCAGCTGTGGATGGTACTCTTGGAGTGTCTTGCAGCGGGGCTGCTTCTGGATGAACATAAATAAGCGCTGAGTTATACAATAGTCTATCAATACAAATCTCTGGATATATATGTAGGGAATGCATTGGATCAGGCATCTGGCGTCTCAATGCGAGCTTTCTTCTCAGTGGTCGATGACTCCGCATCCGCGTCAGCTTTTCGTTTTTCTACTGGTTTTTTCTTCTTGACCATTGACGTCAAATCGTTGACCACGGCGGGTGCTGCACCAGAGGTCACAGACGACCCTCCATTGAGTTCTCGGTCTAGTGCTTGTTCTGCCTTTGCGGGCGCAGATATGGCCCCGTTGGCAGTTTCATTGGGTGCAGTCTTCAGCTCTTCAACCTGTGCCCAAGTCAGAAAGAACAACAGGAAATGACTGCCCTATCTCACCTTCAGTGCCAAGTCCTCCCTCAGTTCGGCTAAATCTTTGATTTCAGCCTCGATCTGTGTCTTTGACATATTCTGCACCAGGTCGTCTCTCACGAGGCGAGTACCAGTCGATTTGCCCTTGCCCTTAGCACTTGGCTTCTCTTCTTGGGGTATGGGAGGTAATTGGCCTGATAGTCCGTCGCGCAGCTCAGCCAAGCGGCTCTCGACGCTTTCCAGTGCCTTTTCAGCCTGAACGATGGCATCGGACAAGCGGCCTGAGGTGAGATCGAGCACCATACTAAGCTTATAGTGGGCTTCGGCAATTTGGCGAGATGATATCGGCAGTAGCTGAGTTTTGAGGGCAAGGCCAGCCTCGTAGTCCGTGATCGCTTGGTCGAACTTCTCTGCAATGAAATGAAAATGAACGAAGAGACAAGGAAGTAGCGCAAAACGAACCAGTTTCCAGGGAAACATCTCCTAGCGCAATATAAGTGTCAGCCAGTTTAAGCCTGATCTCATCGTCATCCTCTTCATCTTTCGCTTTGTCGTAGATTGCTCGAGCGAGGTCCAGAACCTCCCAAGCGGCATTAAAGTCATCTTCTGGCTCAGCTTCATCGTCTTCATCTTCATCTTCGCCTTCCCCAGTTGCCTCAGCTTCAGCGATCGTCTGAGCGGCTTGCGCAAAGAGATCGACAGCAGGGTCGTCATCGTCCGCGTCCTCCGCGTCGCCAGAGAACGACAAAATAGGCCCTTTGCCATTGGCGCCAACAGGTGCTACATGCAGCGCAGCGTCAGTTACAGGGTACAAGGAAGTAATTAAGTCACCCACCATCCTCCTCATGATCATCCTCAGCCTGTTCCTTGCCCAGCACGGAGCTCTGTGATATCGCATTCTCCAACAGTGCCTTTCCATAAGAGAAGTATAGGTCTGCCGTCTCCGGGCTGTCTTCGCCAACTTTTTTTGTCCTGAGGTACCGACGACGCGTTTAATGTTGAGCGCGACGACAGGTGGACGCGACTTACATCAATTCTAGAGCAGTGGCATAGTGCTCGACGGCTTGTTCAAACTTTTTGAGCGCAAAGGCGCGCTTTGCGTGTTCGATAGCACTCTCGATCGTGACCTCCGGCGCGTCAGTGGCAGGGGTGTTTTGAGTGCTGAGGCTACAGGCTTAGCTCTGCACATTATTGAACATAATCTCCACTTACGAAGCCATAATTCGGGGGCGTGAAAGGGATACGAAGAGGAATATAGAAATACAACGCAAGTTGTGGATGGGTGTCACGGACAAAGCGTGAAAACTGAACGTGCCACTTGTGGGAAGCTTACGCGTGACAAAGAGAGCCAATTCGTTTTTGATATCGAGCCATGCTACATATGGCGGATTCAGATATTCCATTCGTAGCAGATCATGAGTAAAGAACGTGAGGCACTCCAACGTTGTGCTAATAATGTCCCAAATTGCAAAGCGGTGTATAATGAGGGAGAGAGAGAGATAGAGAGAGGAAGAGAGAGAGCGAGAGAGAGACATGAGTCTTGAATGTAGGTAAGATAAGTAAATGACAAGGAGATACGAAAGGAGCGACTGGGAAGAGGTAGGTAACTAGAATAACTACATGGGTAACTAAATCAAAGACGCTCCGTTTTGTTGGGGCTGGGGGTTCTGCCCGAAATTGGATTTAAAACCAGGAGTACCATTCATTCCGCTAAAGAGGTTCGAGCCAAAGGGTTGAGAACCAAACGACGCTGTGGGAAGACCGGGGACAGGCGGGGGCGATGAGGTTCCATTCCCATTGGATAAACCCATCATTGACGCGCGGAAGGGATTGGCAGCACCTCCGCCCGTCATCTGTGGCCGCAAACCTTGGCCAACGGTTGAACCACTGCCAAAGTTCCCAGTGGCACCGGTCATCTGGGTGTTCATGAATGGCTGGGAGTTTGCCGAGAATGTACCAAACGATGATGATCCATTGGTACTTGGGGCTGCGCCAGTAGGGCTGGTGGTGGGTGCAGGTGTGCTCGAGGACGAGCCAGGGATGGGGGGAAGTGACTCCAGTAGGGAGGCACCAAACGATGACGACGGCTTGAATGGCTTGAGACCAGCGAAGCCCGTCATCTGGGGTTTGACAGGAGCGATGGAGGGCGCGGAAGTGTTAGTTGTTCCAGTAGGGTGGCTCGAGAGGGAGGAAGACCATATGGAGTCGGAGAAGGCGGAACTGACAGTGGATGTGGCAGTAGGCTGCGCGTTCAAAGCACCAGAGGGCTGGAAGCCAGGCGAGCTAGGCTGAATGCCGTTCGAGGTTCCATTTGCCTTGTTGAACGTGAACGAAGACGCCACACTCGAGATATCTGTCGATCCAGCCCCTAAGGCCCCGGAATTGAAGGCGTTGAATCCATTTTGGATGGGATTCTGCTGCTGCTGGTGTTGCTGTTGCTGCTGCTGCTGAGCCTGTTGCTGAGCCTGTTGCTGAGCCTGTTGCTGCTGCTGTTGATGTTGTGACCCAAAGCCCATACTCAACTCCATCAATGTCGGCTGCTTTGGGACAGGTGGGGGAGCAGCTGGAGTTACAGGTCCGAAAGGATTTTTCGTCCCGGTCTGATGTGTTTTGACCGGCTGTGCCACAGGAGGCGATGTTGCACTAGTAGACGTTGATCCAAAGGAAGTGAGTGGAGTCGAGGATGGACGTGTAGGCACATTTGAAGGCTGCCCAGATGGGGAATTTGAGGCGAAAGGCGATGCAGAGAAAGGGACACCCTGCGAAGTGAAGGGCTGTGGCGTGCTGAGCCCCTGAGCCCCATAACCTTGGTTCTGGTTCGGATTTGGGAATGGGTTCTGGTTTCCTTGTCTGGGCGCTGGCGTAGTCCCGCTATTGGCTCCAGCAAACAACTGCATACCAGTGGTCTGAGGGAACAACATGCTCTGACGAAAAGGGTTGGCTCCTGTCGCTTGGGGCCGGAGGAAACCGGCTTGCTGGGGAGGTTGAAGTGAGGCAAAATTTGTAGATTGTGACTGCTGCGCTTGGCTGAATCCTGTCGGCTGGGCTTGGTTCGGAAGGAAGGAAGCGAATGGGCGGTGACCAGATTGTGGCTGTTCTAGTGAGAAGGGGTTCATTTGGAAGGCGGTTTGTTGAGGTTGAATGAACCCAGTAGGCTGAGTTTGCATGAATGGCTGGCCGGTCATTTGCATTTGAGCAAATGGATTTGCAGTACTTTGCGTTTGGAAATATGCGGTGTTGGGGCTGAAATTCGTTTAGTTGTGGTTATGAGGACCAGTCACCGGTAATTTACCTGTTGGTTTGAGGATTGAACATCGTGGGTTGTTCTTCTTCAATAGTGGCGAAGAAATCGACGTTGCTTGCCGCGACAGGCTTTGACGTTGGGGTACTAGAAGATGCTCCTGGAGAAGTCTGTGTGGGCACAGGGGGTACAGAGGGGGTTTTGGAAGCTGCACAAAGATCAACTTGGACGTCAAGGAAAGGTACGTCATAGTCTCACATGAGTCGGCTTGCTTTGGTTTGACAGGAGCTTTAAGTCCCTTGTCTGCCGCATCCTTGCTAGCTTTGTACTCAATCCTGTTCTGTTCGAACCCTGGATCTTCAAGATATTCTTGTAGAGCACCCGCTAAAGATACTGGCGCCTAGTTGATGGGCAGCGTTAGACTATGCGCGCGAGAAAAGGCATCTCCAGACGCACATGCTTCAGGTTGGGTATTGGGACATTGAGCAGATTCTGGAGTTTCTTCGCCACCCCAAGGAATTCCACTACCCGTTCTGTTTGCTTGCAGAAGTGGCGATATATGGAGAGGGCTTCCGTTGCATCAACGTGAGACATTTCAAAATAATGCTCTGGAAGAAGGTTAGAGGGATATCACGGCTGTTACGACAAGGCATACCCAAAACATTGATGACACCCTCGTTTCCGGCTTGGAACAGGATCAGGAGGTCTTTGACAAGCATTTGAAGCGCGGTGATAGTTAGCTCGTCTTCCAGATTATCCAGGTAAAACTATGAGAGAGATATGATGAGATTTGAAAACAGATGGAAATCAAATCAACGTACTCGGCATTCGACAAGGGTATCAACCATACTATGAACCGCTTTCGTCTCCCTCAGCAACCCCTTCTCGACCGTCATTACGCGTAATTTCCTTCCCATGACGGTCTTACTCCGTGTAGGACCCGAGGAACTAGGTGCAGGGGCAGGAGTGCTCCTTCCGAATCTACTCTTCTTGGATGACCGACTTCCCATATCGTGTTCGATAGACGCTGAATTGCGCATGTCACGATTCGTTTCGGCCTGCACGCGCACAGCGTCGTGCTGGAGGTCACGGTAGGCACGTATACGTGAATCCAAATAAACTGCATAGTTCTGTAGATTCTCCGGCGCAGCGTAACCTGATGAAATATACAAACTTAGTAAATAACGGGATATTGGGGTGGGAATGCATACCTTCCCATGTTCCCCCTGAGACATTACGTAGCCGGAGGACGTCCGAGTTAGAGAGGTAGCCCAGAACGTTGTCAGTTGCACCGTTCCGAATCATGGTGTGCAAGACAATCAAGGCCTTGAACACGATCTAGAAATTCCGCAAATGTCAGGTCGACCCCTCCGAAGGCCTATGGAAGACATACAACAGCATTTGGTTCACGAAATCGTGGAGATAGAGCTTTGCAAACATCATGAATCGCTCCGTCATCAGACCAAGTCGCAGCAATGATAGTATCGATGTACTAGGCAGCCCTTATGAGCGGTTTACATGTGGAATGAAGTAGGGAGTCTACCTTGGCCTTTGGTGCCGCAGCCTTAGGCTTGCAGGCTAGTTTGACGACCTTGTCGTAACTCGACATGGCCTAGTTAACGAATTCGAGTGATCACAAATGTCGTGACAGTAAGGAACCATTTGAACTCCGACAAATAACGACCATCGCGCTTACTCGATGCTCGTTTCGACGAACCTGGTTATTGGAAAAGTTCAGAGCAGACATGGTGGGCAGAGAGAGAGCTGCAAACAGTCGATTTCAGGCCATTCTTCAAATCTGGACTCGGCTCAATAATTTTCTTCGATTGCAGATAATGTTCATTTTTCAGGCACAACGGAAGTAAACAGCCCAACTTCTCTCCGAGAAGTGGGCCGTTCCAGGCCTCATGCACCTACATTCTCTGAAGGTTAAGTATCATATTTTATTGCGTCGTCGACGTTCAGATGCATTTTGTGGTGGCCGGACATCGCAGGTGGGCAACAGGATCGTGATTAAGTCGCGATCATCCGATCCTTATAGCACTCCTCGAGAAAAACACGGCGGCCCTATTCAAGTATGTATCCGGTGCCAATACCTACAAGCATGAGCCAACTGGAAAGGTGCCACGTAGAGGTGCATCTGGGTCCGACTGCTTGCTTAAATCTGAGGAGATCTGAGGGCTGCTGTGCCAAGTGCTGTGCTTTAGTTTCTATTTTTATTCAATCATGGAGTTATGTACTCTTCCCCACGATCATCGTATTAGCCGCAGCGCAGTAGCATGGACAATGTCTAGCTCCACACAAGTTTCGCTGTCGACCGTGACTGAACGCACGCTACCCGCCCATTCTACGGCGCCATATGCCTCTGCTGGCTGAGCCCAGCGAGATGTACCACAGGCACCTCAGCACCATTGTCCGACACCGCCGCAACCTCCTTTACGGCGCCGTTCTTTTGCTTTGTATATACCTCCTTAATCGGACGTTGTCGGTGCGCGACTCCGGAATGATGACCAGTGACGGCGTTGGAAAGGCCGTGATACGGCCACCACAGGCTTGGGAGGAGAGTGCTGCGCAGGTGCGGAGGGCGTTCCTGCACGCGTATCATGGATACGAGCGTTATGCAGCCCCGCACGACGAACTGCTACCCATAAGAAACCATCATAGTGATATGTATGTTGGGCTTCTTCTGCACGCGATGATAAGCCCTCATATGCCAGTGGACAGATTCAATGGATGGGGTGTGACCATTTTTGACTCTCTAGACACCATGCTTATCATGGGCCTTCAAAACGAATACTCTCGCGCTGTCGAGATGGTGCAGAAGATAGAGTTCTCACTTCCTGATGTAATTGCAGACTATGGCTTGGACATGAACTGGTTCTGACTTGCTTTTTAGGGAAAGTTTGTGCCATACTTTGAAACTATCATTCGTTACCTAGGAGGTCTTCTCTCTGCGTATGCCATGTCCCAAAACCAACTCTTTCTGGATCGCGCGGATGAACTTACACTCAAATTGGATCCAATTTTCAACACAACCTCTGGTCTCGCTCTGTTCGGTGTCAATCCTTCGACGTATGTATCTTCTACACTTTGCCAGAGGTTATATACTTAGTTGATTATAGTCGACAAACGACTGGGCCAGAGATCGGTATTTTAGCTGAGATTGCGAGCTTGCAGCTAGAGTACAGCTATCTCGCGAAGTTGACTGGAAAGAAGGAGCATTTCCAAAGAGTGAGTTTGATGTTACCCAGTTTGCACATATCCTCATATGTCCGTCAGGCTGGCACTCTAATCAAAGCTTTCAAAAACGCCAATCTGAAACGTACGAGTGGAATGCTTCCCGTCGAGTGGAACTTGACCTCGGCTGAGCCTCTTGGCGGTCTGTCCGTGTACACATTCAGCTCCATACCATTCTGACGCCGCAGCAGCTCATATTTCCGTTGGTGCCCAGGCTGACAGCGCACACGAATACCTCCTCAAGCAATACCTGATGACTGCCAAGACAGACAAGACCAGTCTTAAGATGTGTGCGTTTCATCAGATACCACATTATACCTTAGCTCACACAAGATAAAGATCTTCGGGCGACGACACACATCATCACTAAACTCCTTTATCTCTCTCCAACCAGGCACCTCTTGTATGTGACCGACGAGGCGATGGACAAGACCGGAAACGCATACCCAACTCATACATTTGAGCATCTGTCCTGTTTCCTGCCCGGCTTGCTGGCTCTGGGTGCTCATACTCTGCCATTGGATAACCTGGAATCTATCGGGATACATTTGGACGACATAGACGCAAGTGGAACGTTCGGCTCAGCCAGAATAAATCATGAAAGGCTTGCGGGATACAACCTGAAGAAACTTCATCTTTGGGCTGCTGAGGGTCTTGCGCAGACATGCTATCTAACCTACGCCGATCAGCCGACTGGCCTCGGCCCCGATGAGATGATCTTCAAGACGTCGGCGACAAAGAAGTTGTGGGATCCTGTGGCGAGCCAGTGGCGGACGAGCACGCATGGAACTTTGTGGATGGACGCCATGAAGAGATGGAAGGGAAGCGGGAGCCGTGGTGCACCACCTGGTCTAGAGGAAAAGTTACCAATCATTCACGAAGGGTATGCACCGAATGGTCGGTCGAGTCCAAAAGATAGAGATTACACGATCAAAAAGGGGGCGTACCTATTGCGGCCAGAGGTGCGTTCATTCATGGTTCCTTGCGCATCTTAACCTTATGTATAAAACGTAGACTGTCGAATCGCTGTACATTCTGTGGCGCGTGACCGGCGATCTTAAGTGGAGAGAGCGCGGCTGGAAAATCTTTATGGCAATCGAGGAGGAGACAAAGACGCCAAGCGGATATGCCAGCGTCACAGCCGTTGACGTGTCGCCAGCGAGATTATACGATGACATGCCGAGGTCAGTAATAACCATTCAGTTTTGGAGCGTTTTTGACCGTCGGTTGGGGAGTAGTTATTTTCTCGCAGAAACGTATGTACCACGATATCATTAGGACGGAGCATAGATTGCTAACGGAATATTGCAGGCTCAAATATCTATACTTGTTGTTCATAAACGAGGACCCTATACCCCTGGATAAATGGGTGTTCAACACGGAGGCACACCCATTCCCGGTGTTTGAGTGGACAGCGAAGGAGCGAGAGGAGTTTGAGATAGATTAGATCTGATATGGAGTGTTTTAGATAAGCGCGTCAACATAGATCCCTAGACGGGCGGAATCGGCGGGCCGGAGGAGAAGTGCCATCTGATACAACGTGAAATGACACAACTCAAAATGATATGCGCCAGTTGGAGAGTTTTGAGAGCTTTTGGAACATCCGCGTTTCCTTTAAAAGCCAGACCGGTACCTTTCTCCACACCTAGACTTGTCTTCCCCACCTTTCCCCGCACACTACACAACATGGCTACTCAAAAACATGGCGAGTTCGTTGGCTCTCTCGACTGTGGTACTACGTGAGTTATCTTATCTTCATGTCCCCTTTACTGTCTCTCATCTCTACCAGATCCGTGCGATTCATCGTCTTCGACAAGCACGCAGACATTATCTCAGAAAACCAGCTCGAATTTCCCCAATATTACCCCAACCCCGGGTGCGTCACGGTCTTGAATGCTTCTGCCCGACATGGCGCCTGACCCCTCTTCTTAGATGGCATGAGCACGATGCGGATGAAATCATGGAACACGCCAATCAGTGTATTGCCAATTCAATCAAAAGCATGGTCGCCGCTGGATGGACAGAAGACAGCATAAAGGTCATCGGTCAGTCCAAAACCTTCTTTTCGCCATCACATGACGATCGTCATTTGCATTGCGTCGGTCTCAGACCCTTACTGACGTTTTCTTCCTATCAGGCGTCACCAATCAAAGAGAAACCACAGTCGCGTGGAGCCGTAAAACCGGGAAGCCGCTCTGTCGTGCTATCGTTTGGACCGACTCTCGCACAAAGCACACCGTCGCTCACTATGAGCATGTGCTCAAGGCGACTGGCATCCAAGTGAAACCAGGTCAATGGGCCAAGGGTGCAGAAGGCACTGAATATCTCCGTCAAATGTACGTCGCGTGTTTCTCCCTGTAACATGGTCTCACCATGCCTCCAGCACTGGACTTCCTTTGTCAACCTACTTCTCTGCCATCAAGCTCCGCTGGATGATCGATAACCACCCCGAGGTATCCAAGGCACACAACGAGGATGACCTGCTTTTCGGAACGGTCGAATCATGGGTTGCCTACGTGCGTGTGCTTCGGCATCGTGTAATCCCAATCCTCACATCTTTCTATGCAGAACCTTCTTGGTGGCGTCGACACTGGTATTCACATTGGCGAAGTCACCAACGCATCCCGTACGCTCCTTCTCAATACTTCAACTCTCCAGTGGGAGCCATCTCTTCTCGAATTCTTTGGCCTCCGCGAATCAATTCTGCCCAAGCTTGTCTCTTCATCTGAAGTCTACGGAAATGTTGCAGCTGGACCGCTCAAGGGTGTTCCTATCGGTGGCCTCGTCGGAGACCAGCAGGGTGCTCTCGTTGGCAACAAGTGCTTGGCTCAGGGTGAGGCAAAGTGCACGTACGGAACTGGCGCATTCTTGCTGTTCTGCACTGGTGGAGAGATTGTGAAGAGCACGCACGGTTTGTTGAGCACAGTAAGCCATTCATGTAAAGAAAGAACTGAACCTACCACTCACCATACGACCAGATTGCATATCAAGCGGGTCCTGACGCCAAGCCTGTGTACGCTTTGGAGGGAAGCAGTAAGCCAATACTCCTTATAGAAGATGTAATTATCTACTGACAGCCACTAAGTTGCCGTCGCGGGAAGTGCCATCAAATGGTTGCGCGACACAATGGGTCTCATTGAGAGCGCCAAGGAGGTCAACGATCTTGCTGCTAAGGTGCCGGATTCCGGAGGACTCTTCTTCGTGACCGCCTTCTCTGGTCTCCTTGCACCCTATTGGGACTCCGGCGCCGCCGGACTACTTATCGGTTAGTCCTTCCGGAAATTTCTTGCTGCGGTAACTGATAGTAGTCTAGGTATCTCTCAATACACTAACCCATCCCATATTGCACGCGCTACGCTCGAGGCAAACGCATACCAAACGCGCGCCATCATCGAGAGTATGAAGTTAGACTCCGGTGTCGATCTCAAACATCTCAAAGTCGATGGCGGCATGACCAATGGTGACCTTGCCATGAGCGTCCTCGCTGATGTTGGTGGCTTTACCGTCATTCGGCCCGAAATGAGAGAGTGAGTGCAAATTGGCATGCCACATAGCTATATACTTATCGAGATCCAGGTCTACTGCTCTGGGCTCTGCTCTCCTTGCAGGAGCTGCAATAAAACTCTTCGGATGGGATCTTTCAAAGCCCGAGACTCTCTCCGAAGTTAACACCAAAGGCAACCGCGAGTTTACTCCACAGCTTACAGCACAGGAGCAGTTGAGGCGCTGGGACGGTTGGCAGCGCGCCGTAGAGCGGTCCAAAGGCTGGGAGGAGGGCCACGCCGACTAATTGTATCGTAATATCTGTATCATATTCTCGCTTTGTTCGTCGCACTTATGTGGCCAACACACCGCGCCACAACCTGTATTCTGTCCGTAGACTCGTCGCATGTAGGACAGGCACCCAAAACACCATCCCTGTCCATATCCTGTAGCATCCGTGTGCCTGAAGCATTGGCCGCTCTCCGGGTCATGGGGCGGCTCCTCGGTTCGCTAAGCGCTTAGATCCAGTCAAAATTTAGAAAAACTTTTGGGCGAGGAAAGCCAGATTGCCAACGGAGAGCGAGCGGACCTGACGGGCCGGCCTCCTTCCGTCTAGGCCAAAGAATCGTAAACAACACCTACTTGGCTGAACTCTATTTTGCGATCAAATCAACAGAAAACTACCAAAGTTCCTTAGGTGCGTCGCTACAGGCCGTGCGATTGACTGCAGTTCAGCTAACCTCTCCCTCTAGTCACCTCCTGACTCATTAACCTATCCACAAAAATGAGTTACGTCGCTAAGGGTGAAAAAGAATACGACGCTACAGGTGCCCCCGTGCCCGGAGCCAAGATTCACAAAATCCGTATCACCTTGACTAGCAGCAACGTCAAGAACCTCGAAAAGTGTGCGTTTTCTCTTCGCGTTTCTTTCTTTCCGAGCAGCGTGCTAAAACGACTACTGGATCTCCTAGTCTCGGCCGACCTCATCAACCGTGCCAAGGACAAGCAGCTCCGCGTCAAGGGCCCCGTCCGTCTCCCCACCAAGGTCCTTAAGGTCACCATGCGCAAAACCGTGAGTTCCATTGGGTTCGGGATCAGTGGAATGTTTATTTAATATGTTTGGTTAACTAGCCTTGCGGTGAGGGTTCCAAGACCTGGGACTGCTTCGAGCTCAAGGTGCACAAGCGCCTCATCGACCTCCACTCCTCCAGCGAGATTGTCAAGCAGATCGTGAGTTCCCCTTAGCCTGGCGGGTGTGCCTACTAATTTTCTTCGTCTTCGCTTTTCAGACCAGCATCAGCTTGGAGCCCGGTGTCGAGGTTGAGGTCACCATCTCCGCTTAGACGATTGTTTTTGTGCAATATATTGTTCTAGGTTGACCTATGTGAATGTGTGCCTTCTGAGTTCCTGTTCCGATTCGGTTGAGTTGCACTTCCCCACCAACCTCCGATGAAGACAAAAAGGTATCAAGGTCCTGCTAATTGTCTGTTAAATCAACAGAACACCCTGGAGTGTCGCGAACAATGCACCGTTGTCAAGAAGTAGTAGTGAACACTCACTGTTATTGCAGGAAGATCTAAAGATGGAGAAGCCGGGTGTGCCTCAAGGCTAAGCCCGTGACGACCCCGAGAAACCCTAACTTTCGCTACTTCAACTCTCTCTTCTCTCTCTCTCTCTCTCTCTCTGTAACAACCTATACATACAGCTGGATCCATTCCAGACTAGCGACGAACACGATCCGCTGATGCCATATTTTGGCCCATCGAGCAAACGCACCTGTACGTAAATTCCGCCTTTGTCCTTTGTCAGTTTCATTCAATAACCGCGTATGTAGCTCTTGGCCCCCCGATCACTGCATTGACTCTCTTTGAGCACCCCTCGACCAGAACTGCTGCGTATGATCACATCTGGCGCCAGATACGTGCTTTGGAAGCATCTATCCTTACCCTCAAGCAAGAGCATAACTCCCTGAGCTTCATCGCTCGCCTCCCCACAGAAATTGTGCAAGAGGTCTTTGCATGGATAACTATCTTCGAAGAGGAGGCAGACCTCTTCGCAAACCACAGCACCATCTTGAGCTTGACACACGTCTGCACATATTGGCGCCAGTTGGCTCTCGACTACGCGCCTCTCTGGCGGCGCGTCTCTCATCTCAACTCTGCAAAGTTCTTGAACGAGATCATGCCCAGAACCAAAGATGTGCCTCTGAGTATATATTCCACTCTTTATAAACAGTCGACTATACAGAATTTGAGGACGATGTTAGCGCATTACCTCTCTCGAGTCGAAGCCTTAGGCATCGTGACTCCGCTTGGGTCCACACAGGACATTGTTCCTATCCTTTCTGCCACCCCTCCTGCTCCAGCCTTAGAACGACTTTTAGTTTGTGTCTACGGAAAGGGACGATTGAAAGTTCTCCCGAATAAGATATTCGACGGAGTTGTACCTCGACTGCGCTCAATCGTCCTCCGTGGTTGCTCTATCACATTGGACTCCGATCTTCTTTCAAAAAATCTCACCACCCTTGAACTCAGTGACCTCCCGGAAAGCGCCAGCCCCACACTATCCGTCCACAACCTTCTTCACATTCTCACCAAACTCCCAAATCTAGAACGCTTTGCCTTGCTTGACGAAAGCGATCACGCCTGTTCCATCAACGATAATTATCCTAAGGCACGGCTCCCCGTGCTCCAGGAACTATGGCTGACAATGGGCGAATGTGGTACCCAGATGCTTTCCAATCTCCTCTTTCCATATACCACAACTATCAATTTGAAAGGCTATTCCAAATTGAGATTGGCCAAATCTGACCATTTGGATACCCTTGCTGATGTTGCCACTCTTCTCGCGCGACACTCGGAACCTGTGCGGTGTCTCAGTATTGAGCACCATAAAAGCAGCCCAATCGACCCGATGCGTCTATGGACGTATGTAGTGAAAACTTGGAGTGTTGCGGGATCATCTCTGCAGCCCCCTAGTGACAGGCCCTCAAATGCAGTGGTCGTAGAGCACTCCTTGGACGAAACGGATAGTGAGGCAGACTGGTACGAGGCAGACGAAGACGTCGAAATGGAATGGTTGAGAACTCTCTGGGGGAAATTCTCCTTTGGACAACTGGAATCGTTGCATGTCGATGGTATCATTCTGGAACGTAGCTTCTGGTCTGCATTCGGGGAGCTACAAACTCTCAGGAACGTTCACATTATCTCACGAGAGGGCGTTGAAGTTGAGGAAGAATTTCTTCAGACACTGGGCGGGCCCTCAGCGTCCAGGTTTGATGCGCTTCACAGCATTGTGGCAGAAGGGTGGATGATCTTCAGCTCAAAAGGCCCAGCGGACGTCTATGAAACCAAGAAGCGAGAACTTCAGAAGGAGCTATTCATACACTGGCTTCAGCTAAGGAAGTTGAAAGACATAGCACTTCAAACAATGAGTATCATAGCCCCCAAAGGTCCGCATGGGGAATATGCAGATGTGCTTCGTTTTCCGTAGGAGATTTGCATTGGAACATTCAAGTTCAAAATTAGATGTTATGTCCCTTATCTGAGGCCTCTTTGGAGGACGAAAAACGGCGATGTAGGAATGGATAGGATACAAGAGAACACTGTGGCGCAGTGATGGCATTGTGTATGCATTTCCAAAAATAAAGTCTGCATTGAAAAAATGCATATATTACCACGTAACTTCTCTCCATTCATAAGGCTACTTTCTTGAAGTCATGAATCGCCATCATGTCATCAAATTTTGAAGTGAGTGATAGTAGTACAAGGTTAGGGCATAGCCGGGATTGTAGGTGTACACAGAGGAGATCGACCTAGAGGAGTTAAGAGCCCCTACTCAGGAGCGTACCCGTTGTTGACAAGCAAATTTGTAGTTCCAGCAGCTAGAAATTGCACTTAAAACCTCACCATCACGACGAATTCGGGATAAGTGCTCACGGAGATCCTTGAGAACGTTGTTCAACCCATAGCTCTTGATCTTGGCAGTCATGGTAGCTGGGGAGGTGTTCCCGTAGAGGCGAATAAAGAAGGCAACCAGTCCGGCAACGTGAGGTGTTGCCTGTGTCTCCTGAGAACCTGCTATATCACTAGAATAATTGACGTACCATAGATGTACCAGACATCACTTGAGTAGCCTAGTCATTTTCCAAAAAAAAAGTGAACTGTGAGTTTTTGCTCGCCTACAGCCATTGAAACTCACAGAAGGGCTGCCAATAAAAGAGCTGATAACATTTTCTCCGGGGGCGAATATGTCAACAACGGAGCCGTAGTTGGAGAACCAAGCGCGGGTATCAAAAATGTTGCTGGCACCGACGGTTATAGCACTAGGGGCTCGGGCAGGGGAATTCCAGCCCGCGTCGCTGTTCTCGTTACCTGCTGCGACCTAAATTGCCAGAGGGTCAGATTCGCTTGACATCGCGTGATTTTGGGCATTGTGAAAAACTAACAACGACGTGAATACCGGCATTAGTGAGCTGTGAACCAAATTTATACGGTGATTAGATTAGGGTTAAGGATGCAGAGACAGATATACCGATGCAACGGCGTCGTCTAAAGCACTGACAGCCCCACCAGAGATAGACATCGACGCAATAGAAGGGCGTCCAGAAGTTGAAGACGAGTTAAAAGCCAAATCCATTCCTGAGAGACTTGATCAAACAGCTTACATGTTCTTCAACCTAGCGCGGAACATGATGTAACTCACATGCCTGAAACAGGGCCTTTGCTACCATTCAGGTATTTGAGCTTTGAGCTTTTGACCGTCATGATTGCAATTGAAGAATTACCCATTATCACCGAAAACTCTGACTGCAATGGTGTTTGCAGCCTTTGCAACACCAAATTGGCTTCTCGCCGCAATGCCGCTGGAATGTACTGATCAGTCGCAGACACGGATGTCGAACCCCAAAGACGAGATGCTTACGCGCACTGGGTCCCGTGCTCAGTGCCATCTGCAAACGAGTTACCGCCGAGGGCAGCGCCCCATCTCGCACGACCTCCGAATTGAGTCTATTTGGTGCACAAGTTGTTTGTTACAAGCTCGAAGCTTAAGGAGGCGAAGACCCTCACATGGTCGGTGTAGACGCCTCCCAGAGAGTATTTTAAAAACGTTAGGGTCGAGTATGACAGCGTTCTTACCGGAATCTAGCATGCCATGAAAAAAAACGGCACGTCTGAGAACTAGCCCACTGCACGCACTGGTGATGTATATATCAACTCCGGCACCAGCTGTTTCATCATAGTTGAAGCGGAAGTTAAGAGCGCTACACATCCTAAGTCAATCCTGTTACGTTGGCCTGTATGTGGGCCGGACGAACTTTAGGTCTTGGTTGGTGAGCCTGTAGTTCGAGCTGAGGCGAGCAAGTCCCCACGGGGCATTAGTTCTAAAATGAAGTGTCATACGAGACATCAACAACGTCTCGAACAAAGGACTTCCTGTATAGCAAGTAATGTTTGCATGATGCCATCTTCACAGACGAATTCGACGTTAGGGTCGGCTCGCAAGGCGTTAAGTGCGTCACTCCCCAGCTCGCCTTACATGAGTCGGAGAAATTTAGAATACCAACAACACGCCACATAAACAGAGAAATCACTTACCGGCAAATGCATTGGTGGGTAGTGGTAGTATTCGTATACTCAATAAAGGACGATATAGCAACACTGGGCTTGAGTTTGACGATATATCTTCCCGTCATTGAACTTTTCGATCTGAACAAGGGGGCTTGGGGCAGAACATGCTGGAAGAATGAAGGCAAGAGCGACAACGACGGCGGCGGAGAAGTGCATCATAGAGGCTGAGCACACTTATGCAGAGAGGTAAGTCCGAAGAACTGAAGGTTCTGCAAATCTGACTTCACCTTTATGCCTCTCAGGAATGTAGACGCTATCCTCGGAATGAAGGAATATATGAAGCGAAAACTGCCATAGTTTTGCACTAGAAGATCTACATATCTGCAAGTTTCTCGCGATGAACATCATGTGTCTTAAGATTGTATAACCTGAATTAGTCTGGTGCGGCGCCAGGACGCGTATGTAGAGTTGGCTATGGGTCGCTGACAGAGAGCGTAAGATGGCTTTCCATTCTTTTGGTGCAATCAAGGGAGACCTGTACTTAATTATGTACTACCCTCTAAGTCCAGGCGGCTCAGTGTTGGTTTTAGCCACTAGGAGAGTCACGGGCCAGGGTGACAGTGCGGCCAATGCAGTAAGGATTTGTTCATGTTCGATGGGCGATAGTGAATCCCAGCTGGACAGTGCAGAGTCGCTTTCAACATTGTAATTGGCTGATGGGCCAGTGGGTCGTCACAGCGCGGAGCCTTGAACATTTGAACAGTCATGCCTTGGGCCAAATTTGATTAAAGGCGGCTGGGCTCGCACTAGATCATGCTTCGACATTATGGCCAGGCAAACAAGTGCCCCTCTCCAATATCACCATCGCTAGTAGTCAGACGTGATCTGTTCAAATGGGGCGTATATTTGTGCAGTTTGTGGGCAGTTCGAGTACACACTTATAGTAGGTTTGACAATGTGTAAAAGCGCATCAGTCCTCAGGGTTCAACGAGCCTGGGCTTCGTTCCACTCCCAATCTGTTCTAGAGACGTTGAACTAACGTTGAGGATGATCTTATCGAATGGGACTTACAGGTTGCTGTCAGTTTCCAGCGGAAGCGAAGTAAGCAGCCAACCGCTTTTGGCCGTAGTAGACAGTAGATGCCAGAATCTATATCAACGCTACCGAAGAGCCAGGGAGCTGTATCTGTACGGGGTTTCAGAAGTCTGAAAGTTACCGAAAGACACGGTTGGTGCCGCTTCGAGAAACTCCTCTTTTTGGGGCGGCTAGTACAACAACACGGGGTCTCAAGCTTAAAAGAGCTAGAGTCAGGATCGTATGCATTCATTACTAGCAAAGAAATGGTTAAGCAGAACAAAGGTCGGATTGCAAAAATCTATCAGAACGTACAACCAATCTATCGACCAAACTTTTTCAATGGGTCTGACTTCCTTTTACCACCGCGCCCGCCACTAGAGCCTCCACGTCCACGTCCACGGCCCCTCCCACGACCCCGGGTGTTGGTGTCTTTCCTGAAAGGCACGAAACCAGGTTTGGCTGACTCAACCTCTGGGTCAATAACAGCACCTTGGACAGGAGCAATCTTCGGCAACATGTACTTCGGGACATGCTTCATATGTGATTGTATCCTCGTTGGATGAAGGGGCTTGTCATGCCGCAGGAACTCGAGGTCCAATGGGTTGTCTTCGAAATGCGCCTACATAAGTGGTCAGTTGACGGCCCCTTCGCGTGAACACGAATGATTGAACGAACCTTGAGCTTGTCAGAGTTCAGAATCTCACTCTTCAACTCTTTGATTCGTGCCTCTTTGATAGCGCTCCTCGTCACACTCCGCAGTGCATCCTCCATACGATACCGGAATGCCTCGACCTGCTTCATATCGAAGTTGTACTCTTTTATTTTGCTCCCTCTTGCTCCCTGTTCCTTCTCAATCTTCACAAAAACACCTTCGTCCTCCTTGGCACTGGGAAGGCACCCCACGACCTTGTTTCTACCCCATTGGTTTTCAGGCACAACAAAGGACAAGGCCATTCCAGTACGGCCTGCACGCGCTGTACGTCCAACGCGATGTGTGTATGACCGCGAAGTTGTTGGTAGGTCGAAATTCAGCACGCATGCGACGTCGACAAAGTCAACACCACGTGTCACACCATATTCCTTGTCATTTATTTTTCGGTGTTTCCGCTTGCGGGACTTGAAAGTCGATGGCTCAGGAGCGGGGGAGGCACCAGATCGTTTACGTTTACGTGAAGACGTGAAAGGCTTTGAAACTTCCGGTTCTTCATCGGTGGGCTCACGCTGGGTTGATGTGACTGGCAAAATCAGGATCCAAAGTCGACTGAAAATACTGAGGGCTTACATTCTTCAGCTACCTCGTCCTCGTCCTCCTCATCTTCATGGTCGGAATCTTGTTCCACGGCTCCGCTTTCATCCGTGGCAATGATATAGTCATAAACACCTTTGTTGAATTCCTGTACAGTGTGATATCTGGGTAATAACGCTCGTCAATAACAGATGACATAAACAAGGGATTCGAGAACGCACCGTGAATTGAGAGGTAATTCCGAATTGAGTACACAACTTTTTATCGAAAATTGTTCGAGGAAGAGCTTGAGGCGATAGCTGCGGTCGACGTCATTGACAAAGAGAATGCATTTGCCCTTGATCAGCCTAAGCTTGAGGATGACATAGGTCAGGAGGAATTTGTCGACTTCAGAGCACCTAAATGTATTTGAATATCAAAGAGCCTTGCATTTTTACGTGAGACTTACTTGACTGCGTATTGGCTTAGGTGTGCTGCCTCATCCTCGTCTTCTTCAAGCTTGAGAATTGCCTTCGCAATAAGAAGACCAGTATAAAAACAGGATTTCATGGAGGATCTGATTTGCTTACCGGATTCCGAAGGGTCATCCCTTTGAGGAGTTCGACGTCTTCGGTCATGGTCGCGCTCATTAAAAAAGACTGGTAGATTTTTGGGAGAAATGAGCTGGTGAATATTTGTCGAATATCTTCGTCGTGTCCATACGAAAGGATGAGATCGGCTTCGTCGATCACCAGGGAATCTAGTGATGCTACTGAAAGCGCCTGGTGACATATTAATAAAAATCTTAGATAGATGTATTGAAGGCCATACTTTGGATTGTAAAAGCGTTAGAGCTCGTGATGGCGTCGCAATGACGATGTCTGGCTTATCCGAAAGTAGGGTTCTGGTTTGAGGTAATGAGGATGTCGCCAATTGCAAATATACAACATAGTCACCGCTGGAGATGTGCATTTGTTCCTGTGGACACATTGGAAATGGACACATCTGATTCGCAATAGGCCAGAAGGCCACGCAGATAGGCTGAAACCTGTTCGGACAGTTCGCGTGTGGGTACAAGTATCAGTGCACGGGTGGCTTGTCGTGTTGGATCTTCAGCAGGTATTGACTAAACAGAACAATCGTCAGTGTGATCTTCAAGTAGACCAGAGAGAAGACACATACGCTTTTAGCGCTCAGAATCTTTTGTACTACCGGCACGCAGTACGCAGCTGTCTTTCCACTTCCTGTACGAGCACGGGCGAGGATATCCCGGCTTTCCAGCGCCAATGGTATAGCTTTTGCTTGGACGAGAGTGGGACGCGCGAAACCAGCGTCGGCGAGAGCTCGTAGAAGGCGAGCGTCGAGAATATGTGAAAACGACGCAAATGTAGCATTGCTGTCGACGAGACGAGCTTCAGCCATGGTGTGTTCAATGCGGCTGAGTGGTCGTCTAACGTCGTCGCAATATTTTTGGTGAGGTTGTTGATCGAAATTATCGGCGGACTCTAAATTATGGAATTTGTGAATGTCTTCCCCCGCCATCACCTCTACTGACAAGTCTACATGTAGATTGTCAGTGTCTTAACGTTGGCCTATTCTAAATGTTAGTTTAATGTGTGTCCTGCAGATGTGGCCGCCAGTTCGCAAAATATAACTGCCCGGCTTGTAACGTCGCCTACTGCTCCTTAACATGTTTCCGTTCCGAAGTACGCGACCGAGAATCATGGTATATACGCACGTTGATTTTTTTCTGTTTGCTTAGGCACACGCACAATGCTCAGAGACTTTTTACAAAAAAGAAGTTGAGACAGAGATCCAGTCAGGATCATCCAAAACACCACAAGAACGAATGAAGATGATGGAGCTACTGAAGAAGTTCGAGGAGGAAAATCAGCAAACCTCTGAAATGGGAAGTGACGAAGAGGATGGCGAAGACCTTGCACGAAGGTTTAAGGAAATTGACCTGAGTATGCAACCCTCTCTTTTCATTTCTAATCGTCACTGATAGTCTCACTAGATGCTGCTTCATCTGCCGATTTGTGGTCAAAACTCACAGTTGCTGAACAAGCAGAGTTTCTGAAAGTAATGGAAGACCCCAATAGTGATCTTGCTCAACAATTACTGGCGAGCGTAGAGCTGGAGAATGAACGACGCGACCCATGGTGGGACGCGCCTTTGGCGGAAGCAGAGGACTCGACTTTCGATACCTCTCATCGGTACGGTTCTAAGCCAGAAATGATACACATACCCGCCGCGATGGTCAAGCCTATACCCAACGGCCCCGCTCTGATTTACAATATATGTGCAGTTTGGTACGTCTTGCCCTCGATTGAGTAAAGCATTAACCACTGACAACCGAGGTAGCATTGCATATTCCTTTGTCACACGACACCTTTCGATATCACCGCTGTCATCTCTGAAATCAGAAAACATCGATTTACATGAAGCCAAGCATTTCTTTTCCCAGCTGGTGCCTTTCCTGGTTGATCATAGGTCGAAGACCCTGTACCGCAGCCTGTCCAACGTTGTGACGGACATCTGGTCAAGGTTCAAGCCAGTAGGTTCTGTTGACATCGATGAAGTACATTGATTACTGACCAGATGTCCAGAAACAAGTGGATTCTAGGCTCTTCTCAGTTCTGTTGAAAGACACGGCGTGTTTGACTCGTCCTTCTGCCGTAACAACGTTTCAAGCGGCAGCACAACCGTGCGACGAAGAATACGATACAGTCTCCCACCCACATTCAAACATCGTTCTGGCGCTCTCGGATCTTACAACACTGTTCAGCGATCCTTCGGCAGGCGGCAAGAAAACCCACGTCTCGCATAAATTGTTTTTCTACGCAGTGCACATATTATCGACACCTACTGCCATTCTCCGTGCTATCGCAGATGAATTGACCGCCCATTCAGATACATACCTGCTAAGAGCCGAAGACGATGCAGCGCTCGCATCCTTTGGAACAGGATTTGCACAGCGGGAACATCCGAGGAACAGGGTTCCTGTCATCGAGGAGATTTGATAGACTGAGTACCGCCCCGGTGACCTCTGACAACCGCGGCATGTCGGCGGTGCATGTCGGCCGCCTTTATTTATGTGGCGTTACAAATAGAGCAGCCAAGGACCCAAGCAGTCATGGGGACAAGGCTGTGGATCGATCGTCCCCGAATGTGCGCCAGCCAGACGGCCAGCCGTCGGCTTCGAGCTCCTATCTGTCTTGTCAGGCTACAAAATCCAGAATCTTCTCATGAACCGAGACCATGGGCTGCACACCGTACGAAGAATCAAGAGTAGCCACGTTTTTTGAACAGGAGTTCCGTACCAGTTTCATTTCTATGCCGGCAAGGCGGTTGCAATAGTAATAAATCTGGGTATCATGACAATCTGACTTGTATGGTCGTCTAGATCTCCACGTTGATGTAGTATTGTATTGCTACCACCTCTGCTACTCCATCCGTCTTCGCTTCTGTTCACTGCCCCCACGTATGAGTTCGGACACAAGTCCGAGACTCGGGTAGGGCTCAGGCTTAGGCGACGTCCAGTTTCACGGCTCGCAGACAGTCCATTCCACGTCCTCCAGAACGGGGCGCCTATCAGACTCTCATGGTGCGATCCTAACGGGCTTCTCTACACCTTTCAAGGGACCGTCGTCGACAGACATCCCCAAATGCGCTGTTACTACTTCGAGTGCCTTCATTTGGAACTAGTCGATTAACTCGCCTTGGCTGGATGTAAATGTGGCGCGCCCATAATCGAGACCGCTCGCTCGGGGACCCGAACAGTCACGATCCAACAGTCACACCAATGACACTCAGTGAGGCTACGTGATACTTCCCTCTTTTAGATGTGTCAGAGCCAGATTCTTGGCTCCGAAGACTTCGTAACTTTGTCCTAATGTTGGACAAGACATCTCAGGGCTTAGCCAATGAGACTTCCTACATCTCGTAAACCGTGTAACTTGCGGCCTATAAACCTCCTCCTCCTACATCATGCACGTGCTTGCATTCGCAGAGGGCCTGAGCAGTCACAAACAGGGTGCCTGCGCATATCAAAATGTCATGGCTTGTTATAGACACAGCGACCCTTCTTAAACCTCCAACGGCGTGCGGCAACCCGCTTTATACCACAAGCTCTTACCATGTCTGACACTGGGGACTTGAATTGTGGCGAAGGTGGGGGCTCAGATACTTTTCGTGGGCTTCGCATAGCGTCCATCTTCATTATCCTCATCGGTTCGTTGATGGGTGCGACCTTCCCTATCGTGGCAAAGCGCTCCGCCTTCATACAAGTACCCAAGTCCGTGTTCGAGTACGTCCATTGAACTTCCTTGCACTAACTAAATGTGGTCCTAACGTCCCATCCCCGATGGTAGCTTTGCTAAGTACTTTGGCTCTGGTGTTATCGTCAGTCTTGCGCATAATGTATGGAGGCTCTTGGTCCGTCTGACGGACACCTTCGCAGATTGCCACAGCTTTCATACATTTGCTATCGCCGGCATTGGATGCGTTGGGGTCCGATTGTCTGTCTGACGCATGGAAAGTATATGTGCGTCCACTCAGTGCTGTGTTGTCGATATTCTGCTTATTGATCTATCGCAGCCGTACGCATTGGCTCTGTGCTTGCTCAGCATTTTCTCTATTTTCATCGTTGAGCTCATCGCCTTCCGATGGGGCACTGCGAAGCTTAAAAGGTTGGGCTTGAAACATGGTTAGAATTAGTTTCAGTGGAGATTGAAGTGGATTGGAATTAGTGTCTCATTTTCTTCATAGATGCTCATGGGCACGGCGTTGGTTCCCACGTGGCGCATGGCCCCGAGTCCACTGCACAGGTGGAAGGCAAGGCCGAAAACAGTGATGTCGAATCTCAACATAGCGAGCAAGTCGGGCCAATGTCAGAGAACGCAATGGCACAGGTGATCGGTGTTGCCATCCTTGAATTCGGAGTGGCGCTGCATAGGTAAATAATCTTCTATTTTTCTCGAAATCATCGAAGCTCATACAAAGGAAGTGTTCTTGTTGGCCTGACCCTTGCGGTTGATGAGGATTTCAAAGTCCTTTTTGTGGTCCTCGTTTTTCACCGTACGTTTCTACCAGCGCGTTGGAAGTGTTCGGACATTCATCCACTCTGTAGAAACATTCGAGGGGCTGGGAGTTGGCTCACGGCTAGCGTACATGAGGTTGCCGCGCAAGTACAACTGGGTGGCATACGTTGGTGCTATCATTTATGGCGTTACCACTCCCATCGGAATTGCAGCTGGCATCGGTGTCAGGTCGACATACAACCCCGGCAGCACCACGGCATCCATTGTGAGCGGTGTGATGGATTCGTTGAGTGCGGGAATTTTGATATATACTGGTCTTGTCGAGGTCCGTCTTCCTTCTTGTTCTTACTCGGTTGTGCAGGCGACTAACATTATCATGCAGCTCTTGGCGCACGAATTTCTTTTCAACAAGCAAATGATTGAGAGTTCAAACGGCCACCTTGCCTATGCTCTCATATGCATGCTTGCTGGCTGTGGAATCATGGCGCTCCTTGGACGATGGGCTTGATAGCGCGATGCATTGTGGGAAGAGACAACTTGTGTGATGGATTTGGTATTGGAATTGGAATAATATTAAGCTGTCTACATTAGGTGATTAAAATTATCGGATCTATATCACTCACATGTACTTAAATCAGTGGAGCATTCATCGATATGGCAGTTACAATTTACCGGAAACCAATATGCACCGGGATTTAATTTCCTCTCGCTCTATTCGGTACTTGCTCTATTCGGTACATGCCAAGGCTCCAGGTAGGATTGTGTTTTTCAATGCTGCTGGGCTGGCATATACTTGTAGCGGCCTGACGTCTAGGCTCTCTAAGCAATCCGTGAGTGAAAGTGATTGTGAGGTGTACTACTAAGGTCAGCTTTGTCGGCGGATTTTGACAGTAGACAATGGAAGAAACTTTGCATCCGTGGAAAAGTCATGATTGAGCTAATACATAACTGTCGCTGGTGTGTATACACGTCCATAAGATCGGATAGCGCTAGTCCTCCTTCAGTAAGTTTCTTACCTCACTTTCAATCTTGATTGATATGAATGCATGTGAGTCTGTCACTGAGTAAGAAGTTACTTACTAATTCGCGAAGGCTAGTGTCTGCTCCCGAGTCAATGCTCACGCTTGCTCCTCGTTTTCCTCGCACGAGTTCATGGTGAAATTGAAGTCAGGGATTCCAAGCCTGGCGCAGTCGAGCTCAATCCAAGCTCGATCACGTCAAGTGTGGCAACTTGAAAGTGGCAGCCAATGAGAGTGCCCGATTTCCCCGACTGCGAAGGTACCCTCGGCCACGTGTTGGTTAGATGGAAAAAAAGGTTAGCCGAGAACCCGGCCAGATATGGACAGTTCACGGAATTGCTCGCTACAACCACGACTATAGATATTAGAGAGGGTCCACGTCGTGCCCTCAGTCTCTATCGGCTCCCCCCCACCCCCCTACCCTCCTTTGCCTTTCCCGTTTCCAAACGACGACGATGTCCGAAGATCTCGACTGCAGCCCCGGAAGCAACGCGGAAGACCTCTTCGGCTTGCGTGTGGCTTCTATCTTCATCATTCTCATCGGTTCGTCATCAGGCGCACTGTTTCCTGTTCTGGCAAGGCGATCTTCATGGCTTCATGTACCAAAAGCCGTCTTTGAGTGCGCCTCCATCTCACTCGTCGTTCTCAACCAACTGATATTTGGCTTTAGCTTTGCCAAGTATTTTGGATCGGGCGTCATCGTAAGCTTTTAAAGTTTGTGCGTATGGAGATTGTCTCATGGGCGGGTTTTTCTATTTTAGATTGCAACGGCGTTCATACACCTACTTGCACCTGCACTGGATGCTCTGGGATCGCCATGTCTCGGAGAAGGATGGAGAGTCTATGTCCGTGCTTTTGTCATTTTTTTTGAGCGAGCCCGTCGCTCATACCGCTTTGTCGGCACAGCCCTACGCACTAGCTCTATGTATGCTCAGTATATTCAGCATATTTGTAGTCGAGCTCGTCGCCTTTCGGTGGGGGACGTCCAAGCTCAAGAAGCTCGGTCTAACGCATGGTTCGTATTGAAGTCCACACGTTGTCGGACTTCGAGCGGTACCTGATGATACCACCTGGCTCGCAGATGCCCATGGACACGACCTTGGCTCACATGCTGCTCACGGCCCAGAGCCCGACGCCGTGGTGGAGGCGGCGACGCCATCGATAGACGAGAAGGGTAGCAGTAGCAGTAGCACCACCACTGATATCGAGTCGCAGGACCGCCATCCCTCGCATGCGCATGCAGCACATGCGAACACACTAGCTGACAGCCCCGCAGCACAGATTATCGGCGTAGCCATCTTGGAGTTTGGAGTGGCATTGCATAGGTAAATGAACCGCCTTTTTCGGGAGGCTCAAGCTCAAATGGCGACAGTATCCTCATCGGACTCACTCTTGCGGTAGATCCAGACTTTAAAGTCCTTTTCGTCGTCCTCGTTTTTCATCGTGAGTTTCTTGTTATGTGATCTATGTTTCGCGAGCCTCATGATATCTCAAAAGAAACGTTTGAGGGATTGGGAATAGGGTCACGGTTAGCGTACATGCGACTGTCACCCGAATACAACTGGGTGCCGGTCGCGGGCGCTGCACTGTACGGGCTCACGACACCGATAGGGATCGCAATTGGGCTCGGTGTGAGGACGAGGTACAACCCCGGCAGCCCGACAGCACTCATCGTTAGCGGGGTGCTGGACTCGCTAAGTTCTGGTATCCTGGTGTATACGGGCCTCGTGGAGGTACGTTTCCACCTGTCGTTATACCACGCGGTGACTGATGCGACCATCTTGTAGCTACTGGCACACGAGTTCTTGTTCAACAAGGAAATAATGGACGGTTCTAATAGAAAAATTGCCTACGCGGTGAGCTCGATGCTCCTTGGCTGTGCAATAATGGCCCTTCTTGGAAGATGGGCATGATGTTGGACTTTGTTTGGACTTTAAGTAGGCTAGACATCATGTGTCTAACGACATAAAATAGGTAGAGTTGTTGTACGATACGGAGATAGTATTTAAAATACTTACGACGCTGCATGAGTTACTATATGTATTGCAATACGCTTTCTGAGTTTCTTTCCCGGGATGATGATGACCGATTTGATCAGTGCCTCGGGAAGCGGGCCGAGTATGACGAAGCGCGCGTTTAAAAAACAATTCTTGTACACAACGTCCACGATCAACCACGATGAGCACACCTGAAGGCTCGACGTCCTCGAAAAACAAGATGCCTCCTGGCATGGTCATGGGCCCTGACGGCAAGCCCTGCAAGATATGTACTGCATTCCGCTATTGGAAACCGGGGAACACAGAGGCGGTCGATAAGGGGCGGTCACTGGGCGGTCAACGCCCGACATCTGCGACATCGACATCTGCGATGATGGCTGCGTTGGTTTCAGGGACAGCTGTCGCGACTACACCCGCCACCAAGATTGTAACCCCCGTGCAGGATGGACCACCCCCAAACTGTCCTGCTGATGTCGAACAGCTGGGACGTGCGACGTGGACGTTCCTGCATACCACTGCGGCGTACTACCCGGAACGCCCTTCGCCAACCCAGCGTGCAAATATGCTGATGCTTCTGCGCGCGCTGCCGCTGCTATATCCGTGCACAAATTGCGCAGACGATTTCGGAGAGGACATTGCGGTGCACCCGCCGGACGTCAGTGGGCGAGTTGGGCTGAGCAAGTGGTTATGTGAGCGGCATAATGAGGTAAACGAGAAGCTGGGAAAGGAGGCGTTTGATTGTGCTAAGACCGACGAAAGGTGGAAAGATGGACCGTCGGATGGAAGTTGTGATTAGGATTGACATGGACAGGCGAATAGAGAATTATAGAGAATTCCTCTTCCAAGTTCCGGCTTCCAAGTCAAGTGATTCTCGCAATATTTCTCGTGACCGAAATTCAAGCCAGACTCAAGCCTCGTGGACATTAATGAAGAGGCTATTAAACCGCAAATGGCAGCCTTCTTTGCTTGGCAGTGACTGTATAGAAGCTGGGTGACATCCTGGTGACAGTGGAACAACATCGGCCTTCTGTTCCCCAACTTGAATGTTGTCTACAACAAGTCGTCGCCCCCGTATCTGGGTTGACCCCGAATCTGCTGCCCCTCCGCCTAGGTTTGTCGTAGGAAGGCCTCTCTTGCGCTGGATTGTTTGGGTGGTCTTCGTCGTCATATTCGCCTTCCTTTTCGGCCCCTTTCTTCTCCGCTCCGTTGATCCTGAATATTATATTTCACCACCATATTTCCCGGGCCACCACAAGTACAGGCCACCACCTCCACCACATGCACATCAACCATGGATACACGCAGGCTTACCTCCGAAGTCGCCGTCGGACACAGAACCGCCAATATTACATGATCCGAAATGGGCTATCCGTGCAGCAAAGGTCAGGGATGCGTTTGTGCATGCGTATGAAGGTTATAGACTGTACGCGCTACCCAAAGATGAGCTTGAGCCTGTAACAGGCAAAGGGACCGACAAGTGAGTTTATTCTAGAGCCTGTCTAATCAATGACGAAATTCTTTGTAGCTTCAATGGTTGGGGAGTGACCCTCTTCGATGCCCTCGACACAATATGGATTATGGGCCTAAACGACACTTTCAGTGACGCGCTGGAGGTCATCGCACGTTCTACTTTCATTTCACCAGCCTCATCCGTACGCCTTTCTAGTAGCTTCCTTGTCTACTAGACCTAAGCCCTTCTCAGTACGACCATTTTGCGCCATTCTTCGAGACTGTCATTCGTTACCTCGGGGGCATGCTCTCGGCGTACGCGCTCTCTGGAGAGACCATCCTTCTCACTCGTGCCAATGACCTCGCCACCCTGCTTCTCCCCGCGTTCAATACCACCAGCGGGTTTCCGATGTATGCAGTAGACACTTCAAAGTACGTGCCTGACGCCTCTAATGTATAATCCTGATTGGGCCTACGTCTAGTGGTCAGACACGCCCGGGATGGAATGGCCAGAATGTTCTGTGGGCCGAGGCGCTCAGCAATCAGCTCGAGTTGTGAGTTAACTAGTTTCTCGAGAGTGTGCTAGGTTGAAAGGACATTCACACTAGTAAATATCTTGCACACCTAACAGGACATGCAGAGTATTTCGAAAAGGTACGATTATACTTCTCTTTCGCCTCGAGTTACACTTATACTTCAAATAGACAGAGCACATAATGCGCCAGATGTACGTGCCGCCGCCTGGCGACATCTATCCGTCAATGTGGAACATGGAGACTGGGCACCCTGCCAACAGTATGCGCTCTTAAACCCAGTCAAGATTTGGCTGATGACGTCAATCCCTGCAGACCACTTCTCTGTGGGCGCATACGCAGACAGTGCACACGAGTACCTTCTTAAACAATGGCTTTTAACCAACCAGTCCGAACCCCAAACTCGCGATTCATGTGCGTTTTCATCATGCTTTTAGCCTCGAATAAGATTGAGACTTACAACTCCTACTATGCAGACCTCCGTTCCATGAACGCCGTCATCCAGAACCTCCTGTACCTCACGCCCGAGCGAAACCTCCTCTACGTGACAGACACCTACAACTCCATCCCGACGCACACCCTCGAGCACCTCTCGTGTTTCCTCCCGGGGCTCCTCGCGCTCGGCGTACACACACTCGATCTCTCAACCAAGGAGCGCGAGCTCCACAGCTGGGCTGCGGAGGGACTCGCCCGGACATGCTGGGCGACGTACTTGGACAGTGAGACGGGCCTCGGCCCAGACGAGGTGCAGATGCTCCCGGGGAAGTGGTCGAATGACGGGAAGGGGCTTTGGGTCGAACATGTTAAGGAGTGGGAGAGGAATGGGAGGAGCAGGGAGGGACCACCGGGGACGGGGAAGGTGGAAAGGGCGGAGAAAGGGAAAGAGAGAGATTATGAAGCGAAGAAGAAATCGTTCTTGTTGAGGCCAGAGGTGAGCCCTTTGCTTTGTCGTTATTTGAACGGTGAGAGGTTGAAGAGGATTGGTCTCAGACGATAGAGAGCTTTTATATCCTGTGGCGGACGACCGGGGAAGAGGTCTGGCGTGAGCGGGGATGGTATGTTTTTTTTGCCAAGAACTCCCTGATTAGCGCCTGACTCTTTGTTGTGGCTCTTTTCCACAGGTCCGTTTTCGAGGCCATAGAGAAACATGCGCGTACGGAGTTCGGGTATGCGAGTATAATCGACGTAGACCAAGTACCTGTAAATCACAAGAATGAAATGCCAAGGTACGCTCTAAATGAAGTGTAAGGGCAACGGAAATCTCATATAAACCTAATCTATACAGTTATTTCTTGGCCGAGACGTACGTTCCCAATCTTTGCCTGCTCGTAATCAGAAGTTTGACGATCGATTTGACAGGTTAAAGTATCTCTACCTGATGTTTATCGACGACGACGTGTTACCCTTGAATGAGTGGGTCTTCAATACGGAGGCGCATCCATTGCCGATATTCAAGTGGAGAAAGTGGGAGAAGGAGAAGTACGGAATACCCTTGATAGTTTAAATAGGAGGTATAACCCAACTTCAGAGTCTAGGACTCTGTTGCGACGTAACGTCGATGCTGGAAGGCATGTGTGATGTGCCGCGACACACCTTGCAGGTGCCGATGCCTGATAATGTAGCACACTCGGGGGTCCCGTGTTTGGCACTGGTTGAACGCTTCCGCCATGTTTGCATTCCTCATAGCCAGGCCGACCCCTGTTTACCCTTTCAAACTGTTTTGGTAAGATGTGTTGCCTGTGTATTCCTGTTCGCTAGGCTGGGTAGCAGAACTTGAGGATCACTGGGGAATTGCATGCAGAGCTCAAAGTCTTCACGCGTAAATCTCACAATAACCGGACTGGAAACGAAAAATGATTTTTAACTATGCAAGGGTATATCGGGTATGATCCAGAAAAGTATGAGAACAGTCCATTATTCAAACTCATTGTCCGCATCTGTAGTCCTTCTGCAACTGCCTTCGATTCTACACCACACTCCGAGAATGATAGCATTGTATGCCACGAGTTATGATGATAAAACGACTGTTCTGCCTTGAGATGCAGCTGGCCTCCCTAATAAATTGACTAAAAACGAAAAATGCAAGCCAAGAAACCTACAATACGAAGTTTCAATAAAGCGGCCCACAAATTTGTTGAGAAGGCTCACCCCTGATGTGGACCAAAACCGAGGGACGAAGCCTAAACGGCGTCCGTGATGCACTCGGGTGTGTGTAGCCTACGCACATGCCAAACTCCATTTTCCTGCCTCCATAACGACGGTTCGAAGACCCCCGTGTCGGCGTGTACGACCCCTGACTCTATGGCTCTATGAATCTCTGTCACAGCGGGGTATGCTGAGACGCAATGTGTGTCGCTCATTAAAAACTTCCACGGGGAAGTATAAAACTGGTCCATAGAAAGTTGAAGGAACTTTTGATACGCCTTCGACTGTTCCTTTTCCGAGGACGCCTCAGGCAAGGGGGCACGCCGTACGACTACTTCCGTAGGACGGGGTGAGGTGCGTAGGCGATATGGTAGGTCCTCAAGGAAAAATGGGAGGATTGTCGTCGACAGCAAGGAGTAAGAGGAAAAGACGACCAGGATATCCTGCAGTACAAGCAATGTACTCCATGAAGTGCATGTCAGGGGCTCACTAACGAAGCAAACGAATGAGACGCCACAGATAAAGGCGACAAAGGCAGAAAGGGCAACGTTTATGGCCACTGCACCATAGAACGCACATCTACGTGGCGATCAGCAGAGGTTTATAGGATGTTGGGGAAGTAGCAAACCGTTTAGCTTGACACGATGCTAGATCAAGATGAACAATGAAGCCCGAGTGATGAGCATCGTCGTGCTTGCTGAGAATCCCCGCAACGACCTCTTGCGATGGATCTACGGGGAGGAAAAGCTTCGGCTTGGTGGTCATAAGAAAAGAATGGATGGCCCAGAATCTGAGTGACGGCCATCATCCGTTTGGCAGCGCCGGTGAAGATGGAGGTCGGAGACTCGGAGCATAAGCGCCGTGACCGCGTGACACGCGTGAACACATCACGCTCTCTCGAACAGTGCCGCCAGGGTTCCTGCGGCGCCGTAGTCCTTTGAAGATATCTCAACCATTCGCTGTGCTTTTTCTTTTGTCGGCTAGATGGTTCATCACAACCTCAAATGCAAGTATATTGTCCTACTCAAGCTTCATTTGTGGCCTGATTGTCTCTCCAGCTCTCATCAAAGGCATTCGGTCATGCAAGGTATACTATTATCCTGGTGTTCACGGTATATACAAGCTGATAGCTCATCTTTAGACCGTGGCAGATGAGAGAGCACTCATTCAGCAGGAGTCTGCTGCAATCCGCGCCTCTTTTCGTGAGGAGGACTCCTTCCAGCGGCATAACAATATCGCGAAGCTTCTGTACATCCACATGCTCGGGTCGCCTGCTCATTTTGGCCAGATCGAATGCCTGAAACTCGTTGCAAGCCCACGCTTTTCCGATAAGCGTCTAGGATACCTTGGGATCATGCTGTTGCTCGATGAGAACCAGGAGGTCCTGACATTAGTCACTAATTCTCTCAAGAAGTGCGTAACCTTTTGCATTTTGGATTGAAGCCGCTGAGAATGACAACTCTAGTGATATGAACCATTCGAACATGTACGCAGTAGGCCTGGCGCTCTGCACATTTGCCAACATTGCATCGGAGGAGATGTCGCGAGATCTGGCGAACGAGATCGAGAAGTTGTTGGGATCGAGCAACACATACATTCGGAAGAAGGTGCGCTTGCATATGCCCTGATTTTACCCGCCACTACTTAAACCTCCAACCTTGACCAGGCTGCACTGTGCGCCCTTCGCGTCATCAAAAAGGTCCCTGATATCACCGACCATTTCACCACGAAGGCTAAGAATCTCCTCACCGACCGCAATCATGGCGTCCTGCTCTCATCAATCACTCTTGTAACAGAAATGTGCCAAGTAGATCCCGGCGTCCTGGAAGAGTTCCGAAATGTGTGTCTGAGTTATCACTTATCTACTGGCTTTCATAACTTAATTGTGTTTTGACAGGCCGTCCCATTACTGGTACGAAACCTCAAATCGCTAGTCACTACTGGATATAGCCCAGAGCACGACGTATCAGGGATCACAGATCCATTCCTGCAGG
Source organism: Tephrocybe rancida (assembly GCA_018858115.1). Classification (NCBI taxonomy): domain Eukaryota; kingdom Fungi; phylum Basidiomycota; class Agaricomycetes; order Agaricales; family Lyophyllaceae; genus Tephrocybe; species Tephrocybe rancida. Next base: position 82,089 of record JABCKT010006486.1, read on the forward strand.
TCAAGATCTTGCGCCTGCTGCGGCTTCTTGGCAGAGGAGATCAGCAAGCAAGTGAAACGATGAACGATATCCTGGCTCAGGTAGGCGTATTACCACTGAGACTATCTGCTGGAAATGTTCACGCACATTCTTGTAGGTCGCAACCAACACGGACTCGACGAAGAACGTGGGGAACTCGATCCTGTACGAGACAGTGCTGACAGTGCTGGAGATCGAGGCGGATACTGGATTGCGCGTCATGGCAATTAATATTTTGGGAAAATTCTTGAGCAACCGGGACAACAACATTCGGTGCGTTTTTAGCTTTTTTATATCATGCAATCTCCTTAAAATTCCACCTGCACCAGATATGTTGCCCTTAATACCCTTAATAAGGTTGTCTCAATGGATACCAATGCCGTGCAGCGTCACCGTAACATCATCCTTGATTGCTTGCGGGACGGTGACATCTCCATTCGTCGCCGAGCTCTCGAACTCTCGTACGCTCTGATCAACGAGCAGAATGTCCGGGTTCTCATCCGAGAGCTCCTGGCGTTCCTTGAGGTTGCAGATGACGAGTTTAAACTTGGCATGACGACTCAAATAAGTCTCGCCGCCGAACGCTTTGCACCAAACAAGAGATGGCATATCGATACAGTACTCAGAGTGCTGAAACTAGTGCGTTCAGCTTCTCTTTGACTGTGCTCAAGAGTTAACATTGTTCACTGTCTGACAGGCGGGCAACTTCGTGCGCGAGGAAATTCTGTCGGCCTTCATTCGCCTGGTGGCACATACCCCCGAGCTGCAGGCGTACACGGCGTCGAAGCTGTATGCAGCGCTGAAATCGGATATTTCCCAGGAGTCGCTGACACTGGCCGCTACATGGATTATCGGCGAGTACAGTGAGGTGCTACTGGAGAATGGCTTTGTCGATGAGGAGTCCCCGAAACCTGTACGTTTTTTTGTCATTGCCGCCTACATTCTTGCTTAATTTGTAACTACCAGGCGAACGACAAGGACCTCGTCGAGCTCTTAGTGTCTATCATTGACTCGCCGTATGCCAACTACCTCACGAAACAGTTCGTCCTCGCTGCTGTGACCAAAATTTCGTCACGGCGCACCACCACACACATCGAACAGGATCGCATTCAGGAATTGTTGGCAAAATACACCACGAGCCCGGAACTTGAGCTCCAGCAGCGTGCCGTGGAATTTGCTAGTCTCTTCAACCTTGGCGAGCTAAGAGAAGGTGTCCTCGAACGCATGCCACCTCCAGAGCTAAAAGCGACTGTCATGGGTGTCGGTAAGTACCCTGATATCGGTTTCTGTTATGGTCAGCTTCTAACTGAAGTACTCAGTCAGCGAGAACAAGCCGGTCGGTTCTACACAATCAAAAGATGTAAGTTTAGCACTCGAAGTCCAACTGCGATTTACCTTACATTGTGTGTAGGGTGACCTTTTGGGCGATGATATTGCGACAACACCTGGCCCAGAACCCTCGAGTGCCCAACGCAACCAAGATCTACTTGCTGACATCTTTGGTTCATCATCTGCCACTCCAACAGCCGCCTCTCCTCCACCCTCTCGACAGACAACTGTCGACGATATTCTTGGTCTGTTTGGTTCCACCAATATCGCCCCGAGCACAACAACTTCACCACCTCCTGCCGCTGCCGCACCATCGGCTTTCTCTCTAGTACAGACCCAGTCTCCGCCATCACAACCTCCAGCACCGAAACTGACTTCGTACACGGCATACGAGAAGAATGAGCTTAAAATCACACTGACACCGCAGACGAATGCTGCGAAGCCGGGAGTGGTGATGATTCTTGCGCGATTCCAGGTCTCTGGCGGTAGTGCTGCAAGTGGGCTTAATTTCCAAGCCGCCGTTCCCAAGGTAAGTTGCTTCATCGCCTTTCAAAAAAACACGATTGCCAACACCGAAACCAATTGTAGTCACAGCAGCTCCAGATGTTACCTATGTCAAATCCGACAATTAGCCCTGGAGCGGTGGAGACGCAGCAGATGCGCGTGGTGGCGCCTGTCGGGGTGTGTAGCATCGTTTTCTGATTCTTCAAAGTTGATACTGATGTCGCCCACAGAGCAATGTTCGCCTTCGCCTGCGGATATCGTACTCCATAGCGGGCCAAAATGTCCAAGACCAGGTCGACTTCGCAGGATTTCCACCTGGGCTGACGACTGGTAGCTCATGATGAGATATGAGTCCAGTCGTGTATATACTCGGCGCTTCTGTCTTTGTCCACTTGTGCTAGATTTCGTAAATTCTTTGTCTCTATCCGCGTGCGTGTTCAAACGTTCACCACTGAACTCCCACGAGGTATGCATCTCATAAAACCCGCCACGGACATATCTTCACGTTTATAAAGCTGGTGATTCCTCTCTGTCCTTACTAGTAAGTTCTTGCTTTACAAAGAACATGAAGCAATTTCCGACTAGAACTTTCTTCTCCACTCCACATAATTCGTCCGTTTAGGACTTCACGCACAAAGTTGAGGCTTCAAGCTCCAGTGCCAGCCTAGCCTAGGCGCCCCTACCCTATCAAAATGGCACTATCTGATGAAACATGAGCGCTACATCAGCTTTGAGGCCCTCTGAGGCCATATAATTCAAATCGACAACTTCGAAGTTGAAGTTCGATTATTACCGTCCAAAGTCTCTCTCTCGGCCGATATGGCCAAGAACGAATTCCAACTCTTTCTCGTCTCAGTGGCTCACTCTGCGCCAGGTCATTGTCCTTTCATGCGTCATACCCCGTTCATCTCCAGAGGAAGTACTTGCGTTGGACGCAGTTATCGCAGATATGTAATATTTGGGTATCCTACCTGTCGATGTCGAATCTGCCTATCCCCCAACACTCGCAAGGAAATCCTCTTGGAGAAAAGGGGCCTTCACTATCAACAACGTTGTTACCTCTGACAGTAACTGACGTTGGTAGAGTTAATAACCGAGGACGTAGTTGGCTGGAAGACAGCGACTATCATACGGAATAGCGTAGTGGACTGGGATCATGCTACTGCTACGAGGGCAAAGTGTGTGGCGCAAACGAGGGGAATCTTAGTGTTAGGTAGGGACATACAACCAGTTGTTGTGCCACCGCCAAAATTAGAAAAGAACTGGATTTTACAAGTTCGGCACTTGAAATCAGGTGCACAAGACCGGTGATCATCTCGCATCCTAAAACTAGATTTGCAGATGCTGCTTCGCTAATCAGGTGTCCCTCCAATGCGATCACTCCCCAGCTGAAGCCACCGCATCTATATCCGTGTCAGACAAATGGAAGTGATTGTCATGTTATACTGCATAAACACATTCACCATTCCTGGCCGGTTGTTTTAATGATGTAACATAGCCCTGAACTCGTCAACGCTGCAACTTACTTACGTCCATGCTGCCTATCAGAAGGGCGTAGTAATTTTAGCGCCCGCACTCAATACACTAGGTGAATCTGCGCAAATTTTCAGTGCTTCTTCGGCAAAGCTGCACTGAGTCAATCCCGACACCTAACATTCACTTGTCACGCGGTGCTAGAACCTCGGAGGAAGATGGAGCTGATGGAGATCAATATAGTCAACGCCAGTTGCATATGTGCGGTGGCTGGAAATCGTGGCCCTGTAAGTGCCCGTGCAAGGAGTAAGGTGAGGTCAGCAGGCATGCCCAGGTCCTGGAGTACTATGCGATCCAGCTTTTGAACGGCGAGTATGTCATTTAAAGTTTTTAATATATTTCCACGATGTCATGCGATGGCGCTCCATGACGAGAAAAGCCCGAGGTAAAGAGCTGCGCCCTGCAGGCGATATCTGACTGGTTCGAACCCCGCGTGTCTGCCTGGCGGTGGCGCACATCAACATTTGGGCGGTGAGGCGTGGCAGGATAGACCTACCAGAGATACAAGCAACTTCTGAGGTTCAAAGTTGAAGAAATTGCCCTCGCCTATATGGTGTCTAATACAGGCCATGCCCGTAACAGATTCTTCCGTGACCATATAATGGACCTGCAGGCGGCGCCGCAAATATTCAAAATTTATAAGTTTCTTCAACCGTTTTAGCGAATTCAAGTTGGGCTGAGTGGGCTGGCAATATATCAAAAGAAGTTGCCAGTCACTAGTCAATAGCAAGCACTTGAAGACAGCGGCCTCTGTGCCGTCCGCACTGTACTGCCACCTGGGCTCAATGAGTGCCAGATGTGTAAGGTGGGGTAATTGTTTTATGTGGCTGATGAACCTGTCATTGACAAATGGGCCATCGAGGGCGAGGCGCCGCAGACCCATCCAATCAGGCCAGAAAGGATATGGCTGCAAGACTTGCATAGGTGAATATCCCGATCGAGTGAAGTCCGTGAGGCGAGTGCAACATCTCAAGGCTTCGCGCACTGAAGAGGATGCATCCAGCTCATTTCCTGGGACATCAAGCGCCAGGCGGCGCAGCGATGGCCCAAGGACACGGATTAGCTCGGCAGCCTCAAAAAATCTGCCGGAAAAATTTCTGAGCCAAAGTGACGTGGTAAGACTGCGAAGGCCGAACGAGGTACTGAGAAACGCGTGGAGTTCGTGACGGGAAGAGATGATAATGGTTGAATAAAGAATGGGCTTGACAATGTCAAGCAAAGCATGATTTACGAGCAAGAGCTGGACGAGTGCACGTCTAACGTCTGCCTTGTGGCCAAATTGGAGCGGGTACTCTGGGGTAGACAGAGCGGCAACGATCTCTTGAATCAGTTCGACGGGGAGGTCGATCATGGCTGTTCGGAGTGACTCCGGGTACTAGAAAACTGTTCGGCAAATTTCGAGTCTTCGGCCCGATCGGTTGCACAACGTGTCCGGTCATGTGAGTACTTAGTAATCAATAGAATAATTTGATAATTATTAAATTAACCTAGACTGATCGCAGTGCCGTGATACTATAATGGGATGCTGACTGTTTCCTGACAGCTTGCTCTGAACACTGACGCTGACAAGCAAACCCCGTCGAGGGCGCTCGTAATCCCTGGGTTTCTATCTCGAACATATACTTATTAGACCGGCTATAAGACTTACTTTCTTTGCAAACCATCCTTTCCCACCGACATCTCTCTGATTCTCACAGAATGTCAGGGCTTTTGAACAATCTATGGGCTGGCCCCGTCTCTTTATCCCAGCCACTATCTGAAGACTCGTCAAAACCCCTTCTAATGGACTCGTCTTTATCTTCCAAGGAAGGTGCACTCGATGAGCCTCTGGCAGAGAAGTGTGAACTCAGGATTGAAGGAATGACATGTGGGTCATGTGTAGAGGTATGTGATTACTATGTCGGGTGTTCGGGTAACGAGCTGACTGTCATGTAGGCTATCGAGGGCATGTTGCGAGACCAGAAGGGTATCCATAGTGTGAAGGTTGCCCTTCTCGCTGAGCGTGGCCTCATCGAATACGACCCAGCACACTGGACAGTGGACAAATTAGTCAACGTATGTAGAGTTGACATGTTAGCGGAAAAGCCGACTAACCTTCTTGTAAAGGAAATTTCTGACATCGGTTTCGATGCAACCTTTATTCCCCCTGTTCGCGCCGACACCGTCACCCTTCGGATATATGGCATGACCTGCTCGTCGTGTACGTCCACCATCGAATCAGGACTTTCTGCTGTCCCAGGCATCACCTCCATCGCCATCTCTCTTGCCACAGAAACTTGCACAATTGATTTCGATCGAGCCCTCATTGGCCCTCGGGAGATGGTTGAACGGATAGAAGACATGGGCTTTGATGCCATGTTATCCGATCAGCAAGATGCTACTCAACTCCAATCACTTACTCGCACGAAAGAAGTGCTGGAATGGCGGGGTCGCTTCCTATGGAGTATCTCCTTCGCCCTGCCAGTTTTCTTCCTTTCCATGGTAGGACCACGCATCCCATACATCAAATCAGTCCTTGCCTTCCACTTCTTCAACGGCATCTACCTTGGCGACGTCCTTGAACTACTGATTACCACCCCCGCACAGTTCTGGGTCGGGTCCAAATTCTACCGCAGTGCCTACAAGTCTCTCAGGCATGGTAGCGCAACCATGGATGTTCTCGTTATGTTGGGCACATCTGCGGCATACTTCTACTCCATCTGCATTCTGCTATTTGCCGTATTCAATACCACTCCAAGTTACCGCCCATTCCTCTTCTTCGAGACAAGTACCATGTTAATCATGTTTGTCTCCCTCGGCCGATATCTCGAGAACAAAGCCAAGGGAAAAACAAGTGCTGCTCTCACAGATCTCATGTCGCTAGCTCCTTCTATGGCAACCATATACACGGACGCTCCTGCCTGCACACAAGAAAAGAAGATTGCGACTGAGCTCGTTGAAGTTGGAGATACGGTCAAACTTGTGCCTGGAGACAAGGTACCCGCAGATGGCAATGTTATTAGAGGATCGTCGAGCGTCGACGAAAGCGCCATCACCGGTGAAGCTGTACCTGTACTCAAGCAAGTTGGAGATGCCGTCATCGGTGGAACAGTCAACTGTCTCGGGACATTCGACATGATAGTGACACGAGCAGGAAAGGATACAGCATTATCACAGATCGTACGACTTGTCGAGGAAGCTCAGACATCGAAGGCCCCAATCCAGGCTTTCGCAGACCGTGTTGCTGGGTTCTTTGTGCCGACGGTCGTCTCGCTCGCAGCCATCACATTCATCGGCTGGGTCGTCATCACGAGCGTCGTGAGTGAAGAGAGCCTGCCCAAGATGTTTTTGAAGCACGGTGCAAACAAGCTCGCCGTTTGCCTCCAGATGTGCATCAGCGTCGTCGTCGTGGCCTGCCCTTGTGCGCTCGGATTGGCGACCCCAACCGCCATCATGGTCGGGACCGGCATAGGCGCCAAGAATGGCATCCTCATCAAAGGTGGACGCGCCTTAGAAGCGAGCAAATCCATTAAACGAGTTGTCATGGACAAAACTGGCACCGTAACGGTCGGGAAGCTCAGCGTTGTCGGTGTGCACTGGGTGCCGACCATGCCCGACAGTCACCATCGGGTCAACAACGACGAGCTATACGCTGGCGATGTAGGCTTGGACGGCCTATGTGCGGATGGTGCGACTGGTCGCAGGGAGGTGCTGGCAATGGTCAGCGCGATCGAAGCCAAGTCGGAGCATCCCCTCGCGAAAGCCATTGCAGTGTACGGCAAGGATTTGCTCGGTAACGAAAGCCCTGCTACCACTGTGGAGACTTTCGAAAGTGTCACCGGTGCTGGTGTCAAAGCCGTTGTCTCATGCGCCGGACGCAAACATACTGTTCTCGTAGGCAATTCGCGCTTCATCACACAATCTGAAGACGCATATCTTCCTGGTCCACTTTCAAGCTACCATCTCCAAGAGACGGAGCTTGGACGCACAGTCATTTTCGTGTCTGTCCTCCCAAGGGCGACTTCTGCACTCCCACTTCCGATCCTCGGCATATCATTGTCCGACGCACCGAAACCGTCTAGCAAACAAGCCATCAAGGCCCTCCTTGCAATGGGCATTGAAGTGAACATGATGACTGGTGATGGCAAGGCGACGGCGCTCGCTATTGCCAAGCAAGTTGGGATCAGGCCCGAAGGTGTCTGGGCTGAGATGAGCCCTGGCGGGAAGGCTGCAATCATCACAGAACTTATCGAGAAACACGGTAATGGGGTTGCAATGGTATTCATTTTCCTTCTTTTGACACCGTCGTTTGTTTAACTCACCGTCTTATTCACAGGTTGGGGATGGAATCAACGACTCCCCTGCTCTTGTGGCATCGACTGTCGGCATCGCGCTCTCCTCCGGCACCTCCGTCGCTATCGAGGCTGCTGATATCGTTCTCATGCGCTCTGACCTACTAGACGTCGTTGCAGCCCTCCACCTCTCACGGAAGATTTTCTCGGTAATTAAGCGTAACCTCATCTGGGCGTGCATCTACAACGTGCTCGGCATACCCCTTGCCATGGGCTTCTTCCTCCCATTCGGATTGTACATGCATCCAATGCTCGCAGGTGCGGCGATGGCGTTCTCTAGCGTCAGCGTTGTGACGAGTTCCCTGACACTTAAATGGTGGAGGCGGCCACAGAGCAGCGTCATGGCCGATGATCCCCTGGTCGGCGCAGCCGACAGCGGCGTGCCATGGACGGGTATGTTCATGGACAGTGCGGGTACGGTTTTGGATAGCGTACGGGGCCTTATGAGCTCGAGAAGAGGTGATGGTTATAGCCAGTTGCCTGTAGAGATGGGCACAACTCTTGGTTCTGCGGCCCGTGTCTGAAGATCTGTATAGTTGTATTTACTATTATTTTGTGTATTCTTGTATGTAAAGATGTTTTATGGGTTGGTGCGGGGAAGGAAATACATGGGGGGTTTTGTTTCACGGAGAAACCCACGGGTACTATAGCGAGTGTCGGCCTTAACTTGAAAATTCTATGTAAGTTACTTGGCTTCTGGCCTTAAGATCTTTCATTGTCTTTCATCAAAGACAGTGCTGCCGAAATGCAGTCAAAATTGAACGTGAACGCGTGAACCTTCACTCGGCCGTGACGTCGTATCAATATCTGCTCTCTCGCAACTTGGCAGGGTTTGACTGTAGTTTGTCGCATTACTAGTTACATCTACCAGAAGCGACAGTACATACCTCAAAATTTGCTGAATATTGCGCCCTGAAAAAATATCTCCAAACACATTCAAGCCTTTGAAGACCATGCAATGAGGACACAACGGTCCTCCCGCAGTAGCAACCCCGTGGATAAGACCACAGCCTTTAAACACTAGTGCAGTGTCCCATTCACAAAGCCCCTTTGTAAAGCTAACAGGCAAACAAGTTCAGGAAAGTACAAAAAAGTGCCTACGAGACTCGTCAGATGACATCATTCGCGCCAAACCGGTGGTTCACTTACGATGTGGGAACCGCCGTCTGCTTCAGTCCATCAATCTCGAGTGGGATGCCAAACTTGCCTTTAATAGCCGCTTCACTGAATAGTACGCCACATACACGATCAGGTCCTCCATCCTGAAAAAATCAGCAGAATCACACATACTGCACAAACATGTTCATCCTAATCAGATCTAGCTTCCCCTCTGGAATGATCTCAAGGGACGCCACCGCTCCCTGTGTGAGGACATTCCCAAACATGCCCGAGTTCTTGGAGCCGAGGATTGGCACCACGACGGGCGTGGCGAAGGCCCGGCCGAACGTTGCATAGACGGTACCGGCGAGCCCGGCGGTGCTCACCACGCGGTCGATGGCCAGTTCGAAGGGAAGCGGGTTTTGGCTGTGGAACGCGATTAAGTAGATGTAGTGAGCGCGCACCGAGGCGCGGGACAAACTGTCAAAGTTTACGCTTTGAAAAATGGTTCAAAGTAGAGATGTTAGTCGACCAAACTCACGAGATGGTATTGGTCTCCAAAGATTCGAGCTAAACAGGCAAAAAATGTCGGCGTTATCTGAATCAATCAACTACACATATGTGCAACCTACACTAATGATTTCCTGAGAGTCGCATTGATGTCTGTAACGAGATCGATCCCAATAGCATTGATGATCGCACCAATTATCAGCCCGCCAATGTTTGCCTCTGTCGCAAGGGTGGAAACGGCCGTAACAAAGAGGAACGGCAAAGAACCCACAGAAACAAGCAGGGATCCAAAGTGCCTCGTTCAAGTTGGGAAAGATGAAGTGAGTTAAACCCCAGAATCTCTCGAGCTTTCTTTGGCGCGCCGAGGTTTCGTCTTATAGTGAGAAAAGCTACTGGTAAACCCGATAGCGGGGCCAATCTCCAAAGTGCCAACTCCTGGGGCCTGAAGAGATGTAGAGCTCATGTTTCGATTGCGTTTTGGCAGGGGAACGGTCGGATGATGCTGGCTCCAGGGAAGGATTTGACACATGTGGGGAGAAGTGGAAAATTACTCAGCGGAGCACTCAGACGTTCCGAGGACCGAAAGTCAATTCTATACGATTTAGGTTGTGTTGAAGCGAGAACTTCGTTCGTCAGGCTCTTACCACCCCAGACCGTCTCCCTAACCTCTATGAAACTCGAGTCATAGGAGGTCACATGTCCTACCCTGGCCCGCCTGTGATTCTGCGCTTGTGTGATGGTATGTCTTCAGTATACTCAGATGATCCAGGTGTACACAGTACTGAGAAGAATGCGGGGAAATAACACCGGACAGCATTTTTTACCGTTCATTTCACGTGTATTTCGAGATTGGAGACGAGATCTCGAACAATGGAGGCGTGTGGGGGGATGATGGGCGCTTTAAACACTCAAGGTATCTAGGTGCCTGAGAACGGATGTGGGCGGAAGAGCTCGAGGTGGTGTGCCGCCGTGTGCGTCCACGTACAGTGGTTCGCAGATCAGTATTTTTTTGATCCATCACTGGCGATGTGCGTGGATAGTCGACTGAGTGAGCGCGGCCCAAGAAGGAAAAGCCACGAAACCACAAGGAAGTCAACACGAAGAACAAGGGATCAGAGGTTCTCAAGGAAGCCACGTCTGTCAAAAAATAGCATATGCGGGAGAAATCCGACAATCCCTGATCAAAATATGTACCTATAAGTCAAAAACGAAGAACAGAGGGTCAAGTTGTAGGCAGTGTTCAGGCAACCCTGCCAAGTTGGGTGCCATACAAGTACCATACCTGAGTGACCGTAGATTGACCTCGAGTTAATAAGTTATTCGAGGACCCTTCACGAGCACTTGCTCTTTCGCGATTTGCCAATTGCAAGTTACCTTATTACATTTACACCTCAAAGCGATAGCACAGTATCGATCCCATACTTAAGACCACGACCTCAACCTGTGAATGCTATCTTGTCCGAAAAATCCCTCTGAAGAGCCAACAACCATGGACGAAGCTTAAGAAAGATCGAGAGTATACCTACGAGACTTGTCAGATCAAATTGGTTGCACTAGATCGGGGCTTCGCTTACGTCGTGGGTACGGCCGTCTGCTTCAGGTTATCAATTTCAAGTGGGAAGCCCAAGATGCCGCCAATGGTCCCCGCGCTGAATGAGCCATGTATGATCAGGTCCTCCATCCTCAAAATTCAGCAGAATAGTACATACCGCACAAACACATTAGTTTTACTCAGATCCAACTTCCCCTCTGGGACGATCGCAAGTGACGCATCCGCTCCCTGTGTAAGGAGGACGTTCCCAAACGTGCCCGAGTTCTTGGAGCCGAGAGGTGGCAGAACGACGGGCTTGGCGAAGGTCTGGTCGAATGTTGCGAAGACGGTGCCGTTGAGACCGGCAGAGCTCACCACGCGGTCGATGGTCAGTTCGAAGGGAAGTGGGTTTTTGGCTGTGAGGTTTCGGTGGATCGGATGAGGCTCGAACGCATTGAGTCACAAGACGAACCGTCAAAGTTTACACTTCAAGACGCGGTTTGTTAGTTTAAATTCTGGGTGAGAGTAGTCGGTGGACTCACGAGATGATGTTGGTGGTCAAGGAATCGAGCTATACATACGATTTAGTTACTACTTGACTCAATACCACAAGAGCGCGGCATACCGTGATAAATGCGTTGATGTCCGTGACGATACCGATTCCAATAGCATTAATAATTGCACCGGTAGTCAGTCCGCCAATAGTAACATCTGCCTCAGGGGTAGGGATAGCCGTAGCGAAGAGGAACGGCAGGGAAACCGCAGAAACGAGGATGGATCCGAAGCGCATTGTCAAATTGGATGTGATGAAGTGAGTTAAAACTAAGGATCTCTCCAGTTTTCCTTGACGCGCCGAGGCTTCATTTTATAATGCAGAGTGCACCCGGAAACGTGGGGAAGATCAATTGCGAGCGTTCAAATGACTTTTGGGACCTCAAGAGAAGGTGTGGAGCACATGTTTTGAACAGAGCGTTTGGCAGGGGCGCGGTCAGATGATGTCGACTTCGAGGAAGGATTGAGCACACGTGGCGAGAGTTGGAAAGTTGTACGGCGGAGGACTGAGGTGTTTCAAGGACCGAAATTATATTCTATACCAGTGAGATCGCGTCAAAGCGGGAATTTTGTTCGTCAGGTTCTTACCACACCACACCCCCTTGCCTCTTGAGCCAAGAGGTCCCATGTCCTACCCTGCCCTGTCTGTGATTCTGAGCTTGTGTGATGGTATGTCTTCAATATGCTCAGATGATTCAGGCGAACACAGAACTGAGAACAACGCGGGGAAATAGAACCGGACAACATTTGTGCCATTTCGCGCCGTTCCCAATTTCACGTGTATTTGCGAGAAGAGAGACGACATCTCGAACGATGAAGGCGTGTGGGAGTGATAGGCGCGTTAAGTGCGTGGGGAGTGCAGGTAGCTGAGAACATATAGGGGAGAAGGATTCGAGGTGGGTGCGAGGAGTGGTTCGGAGAGGTATTGTTGGTTTATCACGGGCGCCTGGTGCGAATGAGTGAGCACAGCGTACATAAGGGGACCAGTCACGGACAACTGAGTTACGAAACACATGAGATGAGTCAGAACACCACGCCTGTCAAAAGGTGACACATTCTCTGCTACAAGAAGAAAAAGGTTGAGACTTAAGCACACCGGCAAAATAAAAATTCAGGTCTGCTAGATATGAGTGTGAGCACGAAAAGAATCAGTAGGCAAATCTGGTAGACAGAAATTAAGACAAAGATGTTACCTCTCTGTGTGTGAGAAATTATGGCAGGTTTACAAGATTTTTATAATGACTTGTGACTGCCGAAAACGGCGGCATAACTGAAAGATCTCCGCGCGACCGAAATGGACATGTAAACTAAGGACTTTCGACATGCTTTTTGTCTGCCAGATATCTTACATCTCTGGCAGGACAAAACGGATATTTAAACGTCAAATTTCGGGGATAGTGTCTGACGTGCAACAATTATTCAATTGTGTCAAGATTTCTATATTGGGAATATC